>VYXD01008192.1:502225-562821 GCA_013397195.1 Hylia prasina | reverse complement strand
TTTCCCTTTCCCTTTCCAAGCATCTTGTCTGGAAAGGTTTTTTGTGGGGATCTCTGTAGACTGAAGCAATGGCTTAGTGCTTATCCCTTTAAATAAGAATGTGAAAAGCTGAGCAAAGTGTTGATATGCTCATGTTTGTGTTTCCAGCAATAACAACCCAGACTCATCACAACCGTCAGAGAAGTGTCAGCTAGCCCAATCCTCAAGCACAAATTCATCTGAAGTGTACTTCAGAGACAATGCACTCACCAGGCCCAGCTGGAAGTTACCTGATATTAGAAGGCCTCTGCACTTTCAAGCCTTACTTTTACACAGGAGGCAGGTTGAAGCTGGCGCTGCTTTCAATAAAAAGCTGTCAGTCTTACCTCTCCCTGCCCTAGCCTGATCTTGCTGTCAGATTCCTGTTGTACACTCTTATTCAACCTGTTCATCAACAGCCTGGATGAAGGGATACAAAGTACCCTAAGCAAGTTTGCTGATGACACAAAATTGAAGGAATGGCTGATCCACCTGAAGGCTGAGCTGCCATTCAGTGGGACCTTGATAGGCTGGAGAATTGGACAGAGAGAAACATAATGAGGTTCAACAAGGACAAGTGCAGGTCCTGCAGCTGGGGAGGAATGACCCCAGGTACCAGCACAGGCTGGGGACTGACCTAGAGAGCAGCTCTGCTGAGATGACAGGTGGATGACAAGTCTCTGGTGGATAGCAAGCTGACCATGAGCCAGAAGTGTCCTTGAGGCCAGGAGGGCCAATGAGATCTTGGGGTGCATTGGGAACAGTGTGGTCATCAGGTTGAGGGAGGTGATCCTCCCCCTCTACTCAGCCCTAGTGAGGCCACATCTGGGCTATTGTGTTCAATTGTGGTCTCCACAGTTTAAAAAAACAAGGTAAGGATGTAAGCAGGGAGGTCACAAAGGTGATGAGGTGTCTGGAGCATCTCTCTTATGAGGAGAGACTGCAGGATCTGGACTTCTTTAATCTGGAGAAGCCCAAGAGGGAACCTCATCAATAAATACAAGTATCTCAAAGGTGGGTATCAAGAGGATGGTGCCAGACTTTTCCACGGTGACCAGAGTCAGGACAAGGAGCAATGGACATAAACACAAGAAGTTCCACCTTAACACTTCTTTAGACTAAGCATGGCAGAGCACTGGAACAGGCTGCCTAGGGAGGTTGTGGGGTGTCCCTCTCTGGAGACATTCAAAAGCCACCTGGATGAGTTCCTGTGTCACCTGCTTAAAGTGACCCTGCCTTGGGAGGAGGTTCAACCCCACCTGTTCTGTGGTTCTGTCATTCCGTGATTCAGTGGTTCATCCACCCACAGGCTTCCAGTCCCCTCCACCTGTACTGTCAGAAGTATTTCTGAAGCTCTAGTGTATACTTCACTGGGCAATGGATTCAAGTTCAGTGTAAATGAGCAAGAAAATAATAGTTCCAGGGACAAGAAGGAGACCAGACTCTTTCAGTGAGAGTACCTGTACTGAGCTAGCTTGGTGAATATGAAATAAAAATTTCAATTGTACTGTGGGAGTGCCTCACAGTGTCACAGTCAGGTCTCACTATAGAAGTTCAAAAGAATCCAGGATGCATGTCTGGATTACATTTATTTTCTCTTCCCTTTTAAGTTCTTTATTCACACTTCTTTTTTCTCTTCTTTCCCTCATTTTAAAATAAACTTTTGATTTTTTGCAAATTTCTTTCTTACCGTTTGGTGTTTTCCCACAGAAGACAAAGCTAGCAAAATGTAGCCAAGAGAAGATGCCGAGTAGCAGCTTACATTGTTTTAAGTCTCAGTGATGCAACTATATATCAGTGTGAGAAAAAAGAAGATTCCTGACAGAGAGCAGGCCTTTTTAGTTACAGAAACGTTCTCACACCTTTGGAAGCTATAACCACATCCTACTTATGCTTTCCCCCCTAAATATAATATATTCCCGACTTCATATAACTTAGATTTCCCAACTTAATGACTACTCCATGTTTATCTACAAGGTGCAGCTTCTCCCAGGAAGCAGATGAGAGATAAGTCAGGATGGCAGGATGGCAGTGAGAGGCAGGATGACTGTGATTAGAGAAGTAAAAAAAAAAATCAAGTTTACAATACTTTAAATGTTTCTATTACAAGCCACCATAAAAGCAAAGCACCTTCCCCTGACCTGCAATGAAATCAGTTAGAATCACTAGCAAAGGCAAAATTTCACAGGAGTTGCACAATAGACTTAAGTTCAGATTTCCTTTCCAGCAATTTTTGCCCACCTGAATCTGAACGCTGCAACTGTTCTCCTGAGATTTCTGAACTGCTCTCATTTGGCATGAACTCCAGGGATCTGCTTTGCCAAGCAGAGCACATTGCCAAGGGAGATGTCTGTGAGAATTCCAGGCTCTCAGCTTGGGAACAATTTTGTGATGGGAACTGGACAGGAATGAAAGTAGCTGGAAAACATGGAAGGGATGGCATCGTGGCTGCTAGCTGAGAAGGAGTCCCATGAGAAACAGAAAAGCCTAATCATAATCACCAGAGAAGAAAAATTAAAGAAGTTTAAGAACAGTATTTTTGCATTGAACTAGAAATTTCTTGCTAAACTGTTATGACATGAAAACAATGTTGCTTTCATGTTTCCTGGTGGTTTGCATGTTCAGCATGAAATAATCGAAATCTGCTTTTGTTATTTCGTTTAAATTGTAATACCTGTTTGCTGCAATCATCAGTTATAACAAAAATTATTATATGATACAGAGATGTTGAATTAAAGAGAACTTACCAAGTACTCCTGAGAGCGCAAAAAATACTCCATATACCCTAGGACTCCAAAGTCCACTAGCAGGTAAGAGTTATGTATCTCAAAATATTTCTGAGGCATACATTAATGCTAAAGGGGGGAAGGTTTTCCTTTTACCTCTGGATGGCTGGTTACACATTGTTAGAAGACTTACCAGTGGAAAAAAACATAAGCAGTTCTGCATTGGGACCAAAGTCCAGGTTCACTACTTCCAGGAAAAAAAACCCTTTATAAATTAGGCTTGCTTTTTATTTTCTTTCTTTATACTACGAATCCTCTGTTCTGTGACCTAACTTCAACAGGTAGAAAGAGAATGGCTGAGACTGAAAATGCCTCACCCCTCAGTTAAGGCATTTTTTTGAAAGAAGGCTGACCTGTGGATTTGAAACCTGTCTGGCACAGAGTCAGGAAGATCCCAACTCACTACTCCTGAATGCTGCATTACTTCTTTAAATGTATGGCAATATTAAAGAAACTACCTTTACCATAATAAGATAAATCACAGCTCTACTAGTTCTTCATGTTTTATGTATTTAAAGCTTAATGGGACCAAATTAATGCAGTGTCCTTTGCTATCCTAAACCTACACTGCCTCCAGTAACAAAAGAGGACTTTGAGTGCAGGTTTTTCTTCCTTTTAATTCAAGTCAGCATTTTGTCTGTGGCTTTATGCTAGCTAAATGTAGCTAGATACATATATACACCCAAAGAAAATCCTATAAAGATATTTCTTACTGTATGAGCTTTGTCCTAAGTTCATAGCACTAACCATACTTGCTTACTTCAGAAAAGCATTAAAGGACTCACAGCACTGGGTTATGGCGAAGAGAAATTTGTATAAGGAAGCGTAGCAGACTTAAGACACTTTCCTTCTCATTCTTCAGCCCTCCTGAGAGCACAAAAAATAGTGGCACAGCCACAGAACTGTTCCGCTCCCAATGAACTGCTGGCAGTAACAACAAACACCTTGCTAATTGTGGCATTTGAGCAGAGATTAATGAGCAACATAATTACTCCGTGGAGGTTCTGCTTTGATTAGAAAACTTGGAAGCCACAGACTGTACTTGTTCCACCTGGTCACCCCAGACAGCTTGATGGCTTTTGCCTGCCATTTCAGCCAGCCTTTTCTCTGAGGCAAAAGGACAGGATGACGAAGGTTTCATTTACTCATCCACAGTCTCCATCCTCTCTCTTTCTCAGGCTGTCTCCCCAGTATACAGCAGTGGCTCTTGATGGCTGATTCACAGTGGCATAGCTCCGTCAGGAAATCGGGCACAATGACAGCCAGGCCTGTTTGTACCACTGCTGCTGTGGCTTAGCTTCTGGCTCTGGGGTCAGTGGTTGAAATCCTGCTTGTACCACCCCAAAAGCCCTAACTGTCACACACCATCAAGTCTGAAAACAAGATCTTCAAACATACCTGGCGCTGTGTTCTTTCTCAAGTTCCAGGTCCCCTTCAGTCTCATAGTTCTTTGCACTGCCAGCACCATCAGGAAGCTCAGATGGGGCCCCACAACGCAAGCAGACAACCCAAGCTGCAGAAAGCCTGGGATTTGGTGGTCTCTGCTTCCCCCCTGGTGCATCTAGCCCAGCACTCACCTCCTGCCTGCAGACGTGCTCCACAGCTCTGACGCCACACAGCTTTTCCAGCTGCAGTGACCATGCTCAGGGACAGCACCTGCTGCACCCCAGGGGTGCAAAAATCTGCTTCTCCATTGCTTATCCAGCCCAACATTTTGTCATTCCTACAGAAGGCTCTCTGAACCCATGGGGCTGAGAGGGAATGAAGCAAAACCCCTTTTATTTTGTTAGCTAACAGCAGGTATTATACTCATTAGTGAGGTAGATGAAAGTTGCTAAAATTTCATTTTCTTCTATGAAAGCAATAACATACAGTCATATTTCCCTAAAACAGTGCCAGCTCCAAGAGTTTCCAGGAGAGGGACAAGGGGATGGCCATAAACTCCTAGTTTTTATTATTATCTTTAAGTGTGCCTAAAGTTATGCTTATTGTCTTGAGTGAACTTTTTCAAGTAGATATTCCTCATATGGCAACTGAAATAAATAGAATTCTGATTATAAATTATTCCATCCAAACTGTTTAAACTAGATGTGCTCTGAAATATTTTTATGCATGCATGAGGGAACAACAAAAGACGTCTGTCCAAGAGGATTTAGTCACACCCTTTATGATTAGAACATGGGAAAAAACTGAAAAAAAAATGGATTTTCAATTCTAAAAAGTTGTTTGTAAAACCTCATCAGGCTACACTGAATTCTAGCATGAAAGGTGCTATCACCTAGTTCTCCTAACTTTCTTCTGAGATCTTAATATAATGAGATTCTTGCACAGATCCTCAACTGGACCAAGAAGCTTATTAGACTGAAAAATATTAATGCCAGATCAATGTACAGACACAGGCAGGGGATGCCTTAGGCTGCTTAGGGCCTTAGCTCATGGGTTAGGTGAAGTTGCTTCCCCAGCAGGTTACCTGAGAAGCAGCATCAATCCAAGGATCACCTGGCCCTCCTATGCAATTATGGATACTTCCTGTCTGATGTTATGCACAAGCAGCTCTCCTAAAGCCAGGCCAATACTCTCAAAAATCTACATGGTTTCCCTAAATTCTTCTTTCACCCTGGGATCACTGAGGAGAATGTGCTGCTGCTGTGGACAGGGTGAGAAGGGGTGGAGGCTCCTCTCTTTCTGCTTGCTGAGCAGATGGTGTTTTCCAGCAGTGCCACTGCTCAAATGAAACTGTTTGAGGAGTTGTATCATGCTGTTAGGAGCAGACTGTTCTATTAAAGGTAAAAAGCTATTAACAGCAGCATGGTATTTGACTTTCTTCCTCTTCGTTTATCCATACAAAGCTGGAACTTTCATATATAGGTACAGAAGAGAAAGGATATTTCAGCTTCTCTGTAATTTTTACCACTACACTATAATTTTCTGTACTATTGTTCAAGACTACTTCAATAGAAGTCTATACAGGAAGTCTGTTATTAAATATAAAGCTTGTCCTGAAATTTTAGTACACAGAAGAGGAAAGAGGTTTTTCAGGAGCTTACAGCTTGTATGCAATACCTGTAAAGAAGTAAATGTTTTAGTCCAACTGCCAGAGGAGGAGCCTCCAGCCACTGAAAACAACTATCAAACCATCTCTTTCTTTAAGGAACTGCTGCATTTCCCTGCTGCAGCAACAGGTGCAGGTGCCACAGTGTCAGGAGAGATTCCCTGAGTACCTGGGTTGTGAAGTGAGATGATTTTCTGCTGTTCAGCCATCAGCCTTTGCAGCTGCTCCATCTGCTGCTTCATCAGCTGGTCCTGCTGTCCTGGGGCCTGAAAATATCATGAAGATGTAGTATCAAAGTACACTTCTGCATGGTTTTTAACCAGAAAGAATCACCATATCTGAGCTGAAAGTGTCTCTTAAAGTGTGTGTTACTTTTAATAAAGAATTTTGATGTTTATACTTAAAGCTTTTTTTGTCATGTTAGAACTCAAAGCGTACCTGGCACTGTGCAGGCAGCAAGTGCCTTGCCAGGTTTGGCTACTCACCCTAACATCAGCCAGAACTTTCTTCTGGTCTCTGTGCTGGGATTTCCTTCCTACAGAAGCTAAAGCACAAAATGGAGGGAAGTGTCCACCTGTGTTTCACACCAAGAAGATGCTAGAACAGCCTTGGATATTGATACCATCACATCAAGCTTCACTCTAAAACTTAAAAATGTGCCAAGATTCAACATTTTATTGTTGAACTACATGATAAATGGAAGTTACCAGTATCATTGATGAAAAGGAGCTTTAAAAGTCAATATCTACACACCAGAGCTGCAAGTAGTAGTAAATATAAGCGTCGTTTGAAAATAGGGATGAAAGGATAGAAGAATGATTCTGTGTGAATAACTTGCTGTTGCTATTTCACAGCCCTTCCGCAGGCCAGGCACTCCCCTTTGCTTCCCCATTGGTACACGCTTATCCAACTTGCCTTAATTTTCTGAATTTCCTAGTTTATATCTATTTGATTCTTTCTTCAAGCCATCGGCTTCTCCTGTCCTGTCCACTGAGAAGAACCACCAGCGATCAGTAGCACAAGTGATAGATCTTTTTTTCCCTTTTATTGATTAATTGTGAATTGCCAGGTCTGTCCCAGAGCTAAAACTCACTATGTAAAGACACTCTCATGTTGCTGCTGCGCCAGGAGCTTCCCAGCAGTCTACCTGTAAGCATCCTTTTCATTCTGCTGTCTCTCTTTCTGGTATTATTCGAGAGCACCATGTAATAAAGCAAAGCCCAAGGTCACTTTTTCTTCACCAGACTCTTTAAGAAGAGCTGGAGTGACTCACATAGTCAAATGTCAGAAGGCACCAAAGTACAAAGAATGCCTAAGACCAGTATCAGATTTTATGACCAGTTAACAATATTGACAGTTTACACAATATTGACAGGTTTTTTTTAATGAGCTGGTTTAAGTCACTTGAGAACAGAAGTAGCAGACTCCAAGGACTCACAAGAAATTATCTTCAGCTGCAGGATTACTTATATTATTGCTTTCCCAACAACCAAGGAATTACAAATTTTCTGTTCTTATATGTAAAGTACTACACTCTTCCTTAGAATACAAAAAAAAATCTGAATAATGATAGACCTCTAGTGGAGAAAGGGTTGAGAACAGCCAGCATAGATATGTACTAAGTAATAAATTCAACGGTGTTGGAAACACAGGAGTTTCTTTAAAACATTCAACTTAGGCACTGTATTGTTTACTATCTTATGAGAAGCACATTGATATTCAGTGAAGAGATACTGTGGAGTTACTTCCATGCACCACTTTGTCAAAACTAAGATGAGGAAGAAGTCAGAAATGAAAAAAAACCAAAAACAATAGAAATAACATGGGGAAAAGGACATGGAAAAAAGAATATAAAAAGACATATGAAAAAAGAACATGAATGTGCCCCACAACCATTACAGACACAAGAATGTGGAGCCAGAACATGCAGTCCTTTCCACTAGAGGAAGGAGCTAGCAATAACTGTAAAAGAAGAGGAATAAGAACAAGATTGTTTAATTGTTTCTTGTGAATATCACTTTATTGCATGGATGCATTAGAACAACATCAGACACAGGGTTATGATGCACTTCCCAGTCTTGCCAGTAAAGCTTCCTACCTATACACAGACATGAAAGTCACTTACTCTTTCTTTCTGGACTGGCTGGGTCACCATCAGGAATACACAAAAGGCAGTTAAAAATTCAGTAATTATTTAAAGTAAACCAATCTGCTCCATGGTTTTCTATGTGGTAGCACAATGGTTCATCCCCTAGGCAGGGAGCAAAGGAGGAGTGAACATTTCCATGGTCTCATTCGCATCATGAATTCCAGCCTGGTTTGCACTGGAAGTCAACTGCTGAGGAAAAAAAATCAGAGCTGGTTGAATAAGATAAGTGCTTTGAATGCTGAAGACCTTGGTTGTGGCTCAGGTTATCTGTTGAGAAATTACTGTTGCTTACCAGACCACTGACTTCTGAATCAAATGAAAGTGAACAGCTCTTGCTGGAGAACTCACTCATATTGTCAACCCAGCCTGGGTATAAAGAAGACAAACCCTTCTCAGTTATACTGGAAGATGGTACCCTGCTTGTCAGATCACTGACAGTCTGCCGTGATGGTTGGTCCTCCTCCTTAAAAGTGTCTGCTTCCATGCCCTCCATTCCAAAATCCATTCCAGGAAAGTGTGGCATAAACCACCACAAACCAATGTGTCATACTGGGTTAGCAAATACTGTGGATTATTTTCTTTCTTTATCTAAGAGAGGTTTTGTTTTAGCCCAGGCTGAATGCAGAGTATTCAGACTCCAGAAACTGAAAAACATGCATATATATTTTTAAATGCTAATATATATGTAAAACAATATATGAATATACATATACATACATATAAAATGCTGTCAGGATATATGCAATACAAAACCCCTGTAAAATCCTTTGCATTCAGAGAAGGTGCTTTATGATCAAAGGTGACTGCAGAAAGCAGGTGATGAATATAACAGAAGGAAAAAGGAGAAAACAACTGTTATGTGGGGGAAAAAACCAAACCAAAACATCACTAGAAAACTACCTGATGTTTAAGTAGCTCAAAACAATGTTTATTTCAAAATGACAGAATGACACTGCTACACTGGTAGTTGGAACTGTTCTCTGTGGGACAAGTAAGTGTGAGACAGCTGGGAAAATATAAACAGCTGGGAAAATACAAATGCTTCCCCCCTTTAGGTACTTGGCTCCAGACCTTCCAGGGCAAGGGCCAGGGTTTTGTTACTTACCTTAAAAAACTGGGGTGGGGGTATTTATTTCAGCAGATGAAGCTGGTGAGCACCCCCATCTTGATTCAGAGGTACTTTATTTCCACTCTTAAAGAAATGTGGAGCATCCAAGAACTTTATTCTCTTGCAAGAAAATGATTTAATCCCTTCTTCCTACCCTAAGGTAACTGGTCTGTGTAGGATGCTTACGCACCCTACCAGCCTCATTACTTGCTGTGACGGAGCCATGATGTGTAGCTAGGAAACCTTATGCTGTTTGCAATCTTAAAATTCCTTCTAGAGTCATCTACAGTTCCACTGGAAACACTTCTGAAATCTACAAATCTACACCAACAGAAGACTGTCTGGGCAGATGCTTGTCTAAGACATGAACTCTACAGATTAGGCCTGAAATAAGAATGAAAAATAAAATGGAAGAAGGTGTCATGAAAACAAAAGGATGGACAGGGACACAGCAGAAAGAATGGGCTAAAAACCACATTTAAAGCCCATGACCTTATATTGCAATTCCCTTCAAAGGTTAAGAAGTAACACCAAATTCCTGAGTCTTCCCGTTTCTCTGCTGTCAAGAAGAGTTTTGGTTATGTTGTAGTATTGCACAGTATATGACAATTTGCTTCTACAGATCCCAACTTCAGGTCAAACTCAACTGGAGCTAAAAGTTCCAACCAGATGGTGATTTTTCTGAGGGCAACACTGTATGTAAGTTGGTTATGATTTTGGGCAGAACTTCAGTGTTGGGTTTTTTTGGGGTTTTTTTACTTTTTTTTTTTTAAGCATAGAAAACAACACAAAAATTTTTGTAAGGCTCACAAAAAATCCACTGAACTTTTCTTAGGCTCCAAGTTCAACTGGTGAGCAGTTGTCAGTTCCAGAATAAAGGTGATGGAATGTAATAAGACACAAATACAAAGCCTATTGGTGGCTTGTCCCACTGACATCACATTATGTACCAGGTGCATGGAGACTCCATGTCCTGGTCATGCTTTCTCCACAGTATAAATGAAGGAAATACAATCTCAAGACTAAGAATGGTGGGATCTGTAAAGAGGGAACATTTGCCAAGAGTCTCAACAAATACTTCATTTAAGCACCTCAAGTAAGGCATTATGAAGAACTGGATTTTGTGAGGCAACTTTCCTGGCATCATCATCAAGGAAAAGATATTCCAACCTTGGCATTGATAGGGAGGTGTCTGAGTGGCAAATGTGACACTGTCAGCTTTTATTCCAGAAAAAAATAAAAGAAATTGCAGTAACTGTCCATCATAATTTACCTTCATCATCCATTTAATGTATCTTAAGTTCAGGAAAGCAGGGGATGTACTCTTAACACATGAGGTTTCATACCTAAGAAATTGCTTAGGCTGCTAACTGCCTAGGCTGGTAGCTGACTTTAGTTTGTATAAGAAACTGAACACAAAAGCTGGCTCAATGATGAACCTTTCCAGTGTTTGCTTTCTCATGGTTGCTGGTTGTCAAGGAATTACTGAGTAAACAGAAGTTCTCACCTAAAACCCTGACCACTGCTGTTCTTCCTGGTTTGCACTTCTCAGTCAAAACCACATGAAGACACTCCTGCTCCTGGCAACACAGTAGTTCCTCAGCAAATATGGCCAAATAAGTCAAAACTGCCCCTGTGAGGCAAAAATTACCTTTGCACCACTACCTTGGCAGCCAACAGGAGCAAGCAATGAATAGTGGTACAAGCTGATGTTTGCCTTGTGAAGTGTTTGTGGGGAATCTCTGCTTTAACAGATTTTTTTTTCATTTAAAAACTATCACAAAGAGCTACATGTTTTATCTCAGACAGTTGCCTAATGAATATTAGACAAAGTAAATAAGTAAAATTCACTTTCACAGGCCTTCCACTCTGGTAATTTTAAAACATTTGATGTGTTAATTGGAAGTGTTAACATAGTCAGTATGTCTATTCATACCTGATCTTTTAACACTGTTAAAACCTCACAAATTCCCCTGGAAAAAAAAAAGCATAAATCTAATTGAAAGCCCTAACAGTTTTAACCATGTCCCCAAAAACAGCATTAGGAAGTTAACCACATGTACCAAGGCCCACAGACCTTGGCAGAAGCCTCACAGCCAGACGCAGCCTCCAAAAGGACTGCCAGTGACAGGGGCACCCAAGGGAATCCCCTTCCCATTCCACTCTCTGAAGGACTTCTGGGGGAAGAATTTTCCTAAACTCTGAACCAGTTGCACAAGTTTCTCCCTACTGGAGATAGCAATGAGAAGTTATGATTTGTAAATTGCTCTTTTGCTTTTTAAAATCATAATATTAGCAGACAAGTAGCAGCCATAAACTTAAGGCATATAGATAAACAGAACAAAGAGACATAAATCTGTGGTGATGATTTTCTTTCAAGTAGCGCAGAATATAAAATATTCAACAAGCATTGAAGTGCTGGAATTACCCTGCACTCTCTGCATTCTCCAAAATCTGATGAATGATTTATCATTCTTCATCTTCACTGCTCTGATACCTAACAATCCAGGCACAAATCTTAATCCTTCTGTGTTGAAAATCGTAGAACTCCAAAACAAAATTGCACTTTATTTAATCTACTTATACAAATAAGTATGCAGCAGCTTCATGGGTTGTGTTGGCCTTCTGTAAACATACATGGAGTGTTGGAGCAAGTCCAGAGAAAGGTGATTACAAGGCTGGAGCACCTCTGATGTGAAGGCAGACTGACAGGGATGGGGCTGGAGAAGGCTCCCAGGGGAGACCTTACAGCAGCCTTCCCGTGCACTAAAGGAGCCTGTGTGAGAGCTGGAGAGGGACAGGGGCACAACAGGGATAAGACAAGGGGAATTTGCCCTAAGATAGAAGTGTTTAAAAGGTTTAGATTAGGTATTAGGAAGAAATAATTTACTTTTAAGTTTGGTGAGGCACTGGGACAGGTTGCCCAGAGAAGCCATAGATGCCCCATCCCTGGAAGTGTTCAGGGCCAGGTTGGATGCAAATGTAAGTAACCTGGTCTAGTGGGTGGCATCCCAGAACATGGCAGGAGGTTTAGAACTTAAGGTCCCTTCCAGCCCAACCCATTCTATGATCCCATACAATATAACACCCAACAATAACGGATGAGGTCTGGCATTAATTTGCATTAACTTATGTATGCTGTGGGATATGTCTAAACTGACACAATGAAAAATACCGTGCACAAACACAAAAAATCCCATTAAATGTTTTCTTTTAATACTACTGAATAATTTTCAAAAATACTTAGCTAGCCAACTGCTTTTTTAGAGAAAAACATAGCTATTAGTAATATCAGAGCAATATCTAACACTTCACACTTCATATTGATTTAAGCAAAAAGCAAGACTGGTATCAACTGAACGAATTGGAGTTCCAGATAGTTCCTAGAATTAATTAAATTTAGGATTTAATTATAATCTTCAAGTCTTTTGTTGTAAGAGATGGACTGACAAGTACATTTAGAAAGTGTATTGATTGGTCATGCTTTTTTAAGTTATTAATGGGTTTGTGATATGTTTATATTTGCCTGGTTTTCATTGTACTTTGAGATTCAGTCTTCTTATACATATTCTTAATATCCAATTTTTTATGACATAATAGGAAATCACAAATTTATTTAAGGTGCAGAACACAGCCATTTATTTGTATAAAGTTGTTATTTGCTCCATGTGAACACAGTGGCTGGTACATTTGAAAGTTGCTATTTGATAACTGATAAAATTCACTACTGTGATACTGTGATCACTGACATCAAAGAGTGGTAAATTATTTCCTAATCTATGGCCAGTTCTGCATGTGTTATTTGTCTCAATATTTGCTACTGGAACGTCCATCATGCCACTGAAGTCAAGAAGAGCAGCACTGGAGCCCTGGCTGTGCCGTGGAGTGACACTCATTCCCAGCTGAGAGCAGCTTGGCTGAACTTGGCCTGCTGCAACACTTTTCTGCAGATTGTGAGCACCTTAAAATCGGTGTTCCTAACATTTTTTATTCTTTCTCCAAGTGGATGGCAGGCCCCCTCCTGGCAGGATGGTGCCAGCTGCTTAATTAGCAAGCTGAAGTCTTCAGAAGCAGCCACAAAGTAGAGCATAGACTCATTTTTCTCTTTATTTTTTTAAATCCCTCCTTTTCACTCAGCTGCTGGCAGCACGGACAGCTGTCTCTCCCAAACAGCCTGCCCAAGCATGTAACAGCAGTGTGACCTCCAAGCTCAGCTTTATGGTACTTCCTTCTGGCTTTTTGGAAAAGCAGTTTCAGACTGAGCTCATGACTTCCCCCGTCTGCAACAGCACAGCTTGAGGACTTGCTCTTCCTGAATTAGTAGCTTGTTACTGTGATTTTGTTTACTAGTTTTGAATGTACACTATTAACAACTTAATATCCACAATGCAGTGTAATAACTTACTTGACATGAGCTACTCTCATTTAAGCATGGCTCATTTACTGTCTACCATTTAAAATACTCCAGGGTGTTTGAATTACATGTAATTTATCTTGGCCTCTGTAAAAGCTCCCATGGAGAAATTTCTGTTGACTTGCATGCTGCCCATCCAAGTGGCACCACAGCACAGTTATTGTGACAGTGACAAACTTCCAAATCAGTTTGGTTTGGAAGTTCTTTTTTCCTCATTTCTACACCATGTCTCCATTAATTGTAGGATGGGTTAGCTACCTGTCAAATATGATGAACATTCTGAAAATGTCCCAAATAACATGAAGCTAAAGAAGATCAGTCAGCATGTCCTAGCAAAGGTTTCTCTGGAAATGAAAAAGCACCCTACATTTTTTTCCTATGATCTCCTGTTAGATATATGCACTACATTTCTCTCACTGCCCATTTCTTATCCAGAGTTCTGATACCAACTTTTTGTCCCAGAGTGGAGCAGTGGCTGAGCTGCCACATTCTCAGTATCATGAGATTAACGTGGTGAGATGTTAGCAATCCTCTGGTATCCAAACACATTCATATTCAAGAAGAAAATATAATGAGTACTAATATAATGGGAGTAAAAGTCACAAACCACATGGAGTCTACCCTGCTGTACAATTAGTCAGGGGCTGTCTAGCAGAGGAAATGATCCTAAAGTCATCTGCAAAGCAAATTAATATGAAACAGCAGGATGCTTAGGACTTCTGACAAAGAAATTTAAGGAAGATAAAAGCTGGATGAAAATGAGACCTGGAAGTTCACAAATTAGGAAGCACTACACAAGACTATAAATATACACATAATATATAAATACATATATAAATATATACATAAATATACTCCTTGGTTACACAGAGTTTATGAAGAAGCCATCAGTACCACATACAAATAAATCTGGAGAGAAAGCTCTGTGTATAGACACACTTGGCCTCTGCAGTGGATTTCCACAAAGTGAGTGCAATTCTTTTCGGTAGTTCTGCTTAATCCCTGGCAATAAAATGTATGTGAAATTTTCTGTGTGGAACAAGAATTAATTTACCTATTGGCCAGTGCAACAAAACCAGTAACTCCCTAAGACAAAACAAGTGGGCATTGTTAATTGAATATAAACAGGGCGGTTGGACCAGCTGACTCATTGTGCTCCCTTCCATCCCTACCCATTCTGTGACTGTAATAATTTAACCCCAAAAGAGAATAGTAATTAAAAGCAGCTTGAGAATGGATTTCAAACTTCCTCCCTCATTGTTCATTTCTATAAATTAATCCTAAACAGAAGAGGAATTCACCAAACAGTTAGCAGCAAATGAGTCCGAAACAGACCTGTGGTGTTTCTTCCATTTTATTATATGTTGCTATGTCTCAGAAGAACAGAAATTTACAGGTAAAGTGAAAAAGGGGCAGAGATTTAACTCTCTGAGACATTACTAGCTGCTGTGAAGGAAAAAAAAAAGATTTCTACTGACTGGACAATACTCTCCCATCTGATGGGGAAAGCTGAAGTAACTGGTAATGTGTGCTGATTTAACTGGGTACAGATCCTCTGGTACACAAGGACAACTCCAGCCCACAATGAAAAAAGATCTGACCTGGGGAAAAAGTAAAATGTGACTATACTGTGCTCTGTGAAATTATTTTCTTCCTTCAAGCTGTAAAGAAACTTTGATTACAGCTAGAAAGTAATAACATCTCTTTAAGGTCTGCATGTGCATCCTTCTGATGTAAAATGACAAAACCCTAAGAGAGTACAGATGGGACATAACACTTTCAGACACTTTGTGCGTGTTGTAACCACTAGAGGGAAATCTTACACCAGTCTGAGTGTGCAGATAAATTAAAATCCAAGCAGGCAGATGATTTTTAAGAATGAAGAAACGAAAATCATTTTAGGCCTAAAAAAAAAGTGTGCTGTCTGAAGAAATGTTAAGGGGTTCTTAGGAAAGTATCAGTGTCTCACAACAAGTTATGATATTAGATGTGAAATTTCAAAAGTTTGTACTCAAGGAACATTGTTACTTTTGTATATCCTACTGGCTACTAAACTCAAAATGAATCCTGAGTTTGGGATGGGTCTGGGGCTAAAATGCCCAAATGGTTTCCAAATATATCCAAGCATCCACACTCACTTGAAGAAGACAGCAACAAAGATTTGCAGACAGTTTATAAATTGGTGCACTTTTCTTGTTCTGAACTAGGTGATACCACATAATCGACTCAGTTGTTTTATACCATGGTATCCACTATTCTATCTTGAGTGAAGCTCACCTTGAGTGAAGCTCCCAAGAAGAATGCTTTGCTTGTGCACCTACTCTGGCCATAGCAGGCAATAACAGCAATAATGTGGGCACAGCTCACAGCAACAAAACCAACATTCTGCCACTTACCACTACCCCTACTTCTTGGCAAGGTGGATTTCCATGAGCAGTATTACTTTGACAGCTGGGCGCTTGGTTCTTAATTAGGTAAAGATATTTTAGAACCTCACCGTAACATCCTTTTCACACAATGTTTATGCTTATCTGCATAAGCTTAACGAGTTTCTGCATAGTTGTATCGTTACTACAAAAAACCAGTTTGTACCTTTACGAAAATAAAAAGAAAGAACAGAAAAAGTGAACAGGAATTAAATCCTCTAGGTCAAGCAATAAAGTCATCTTAAAACCATGATTTCCATGTTTTCTTCAGTAACGTATTTTAAAGTCAAATTACAAATCAACAGATATTTATAGAAAACTTGAGAGGGACGAGAATTGTTTAGAGAGCACAACAGCAATTAGAAATAATTTTTAATGAATGCTGCTTCATGCAGCCTAAAATAAGAACAAGAGGTTAATGAAAACAAAGTAGAAAATGTTTCCTGAATTGACAAGTTGGTTAAAACCCCCCCGTTTTTATGGAAATCCCAGAGCACACAATACTGTCAGTAACAAGCACTGTGTTCCATGCCACATTAACTCCAATGTACACCAGGTTCTTCGATCTCTGTTTTCACTATTAGTCGATCTGCTGATATTGTTCTTTCTTAAAAGCAGTTGTTTTTGAAATGTAAACCCAACATATATACACTGATCTAAAAATACCATAGACTGCAAAAAGCTTCTGAACACAGTACTATTTTTACCACTGTTGTTATGAGCTGAATCTGGTTTGAATCTGAATCAGAAAAATAAATACAAGGTTATTATAATTTTCTATTATAATCTTATGAGAAATATTGTTAAAATACATTATAATTCACCTGAAATGCATTAATAAGACTCTTTTAACATTGATAATTAAGTCTTTCTTAGAAATCAAACTGTCAACCATAAATTCACATAATTCATGCTTTCCACCCAACAGTACATTTTCTTTATCTTAGTATTATTTTTTCTCTTCCATTCTGTATTTCTGTAATTGAATACAGTACCTAGAAATTGTTTTTATAAAAACATTCTTGATACTAGCAAAAAAAAATTAAAAATTACATGCACTAGAAACAAAACTTGGTCTGATACCTACAAGAAATTCATAGGTTTAAGTCAGAATAACAAAAAGATGAACAAAGAAAATCAAGAACAGCAATTAGAGTTCCAGTAGTAAATACTTTAATGGCTCCTTGTTTCTGTAAAAGTTTTTCAGAAATGGAACCACAAATCAAAATAAAAACAGTATCTGGATGACCTAATACAGGATAAGAAACAAATGAAAAAAATCACCAATTTTTCCGGTACTTAGATAGCTTTTTACTTTATCATTCCTAACCACTAGATAGGACTAAGCACAAATTCTTTGGAAGTTATACTACCATGTTTTGTCCTGAAGCATCATGGCTGTTTGTGGTTGGCATAAATCCAGATCACACATTTTCTATTTTGAAAAAGAGCTTTTATTACAGTGTTCAGCTACTGCTTCTTGTGGAAGAGGCTGTTGTTTTCTACTTCTCCTAATTCTCAGTGCATCATAAATTTATAAATTAATTTCAGTTGTTACAGACTAAATACATTAAACACATAATACACCTATTATTACACCAATCTGTATTGACTAAAATAAATACCTGGGAATGATAAAGCTACACTAAAATGAATTAAGTGCTTCAAAAACTTTTGGTAAAAGAATATTAATTTGACTTGTTTAGCTGAGTCTAATATGTATAGGCCAAATTGATAATGCAATTATTCAATATATATTTCTAACAAAAAGGGAGTAAATGTAAATGAAAGATGAAGATTTCATTAGAAATATGAATGGTGTGTCAGTATTTACAGTTGGATTGCATGACACCATCATTGCAAAGAAAACTGACTATGGATATCAGCTAGAAATTTGTACAGGCAATGGGTTTTTCTGCTTGGGGGAAAAGCAGCCCTGACTTGGTGGATAAGAATTTTTACCTTCAAAATAGCCTTTTAATTACTAGGGGGATTTTTTTCTAAAGTAAATAAAACTTAGATGCTTTTTGACTCAGGTTAGGCAATGGAGTTCCTTCAACCAAAAATGAAGAAATTGTTTTAAGGAACTCATCATAAAAGGAACTGAACTATGCTCCAAGTTGTCCAGAGAACAACACTCCACTCAGTGGTCACATCATTACCACCAGGTCTTGTGTCATTCATCCACAGTAGAGGAGGTGCCATTTAATTTCCTCTTCAGCCTGGAGGACATGCAGAAGAGAAATAAGATCTACTGGTGTAGGAAAATTTGAAGGCAAAATTTTTGTCTCTTTTTTCAGCTGTACTCTGCATAGATTGTTTCAAAGAGGCTGTGAGCCCTTAATCCACAAGGAGTGACAGAAGATTGGTACCCCCTGCCATAGTAGGCAGTTGGAGGGAATACCCTGATTACTTGGCAGCAGCATGAAAACGTAGGTTAGGAACCACTTTCAGTGGTTTTGTGAAATCATTTCCTTAGCATTTGTTATAGTACCTGAAAACTAACCAGAAATGTCAAAATATTTTAGATGCTTCATGAGACAAACTGTTTTGACGATCTGAAACTGTTATCATTATCATTAATCTGAAACTCTTTTTTTCAACTGTGTCCAAATTTTTAAAGCTTCAAGTACCATCTCTTGCTACTTCTGTAGCAAGAAAATTTCCCCAGAATTTCCACAATGATAAATAACAAGATTATATCTGTTATGTATTTAACTATCATTAATAACCTTCCATAGCTAGTTATTCTTCTCCAGATTGTTTTTACAAGTTTCCCTTCAGTTTCCACTCATCATCACCAAATGCTATCTACCTTGGCATATAATTTTCATTTTCTTTCTTTTGCCTTTCCTTGCTAGAAGCAAGGCACAGATGGTTTTGATCTTATCTACCCACTTTGACTCTTTTGCAGGCTCACCAGTTTATAGAGATCACTCTTCTAAGAAATGTAATATATAAATAGAAAAGACACCACATGAAATTTAAATTTCACCCTGTGAAGAAAGTTGTCATTTATTGTGGGGAGAAGAATAACAAATCAGGTCCATTTTCATGATCACAGATGTCAGAAAACAGATTTAGCTTTAAACTGTCTGCACTGAAGTGTTATGCCTTTATTTAGCAGTGTGTCCTGACAACCTACGTCCTTGTGAACTGCTAGAACAGGAAGCATCAAGCAGGGCCACCGTGGACCCACCTAAAGCAAGAGAGACCTTGTATGGGCAGCCAATGCCATAACCCAGCCTATGGAAGTTATAAGTAGACTTCTCAAAGCTTACCATCTTCTCTGTGTAAGAAATGATGCAACACTGCATGTGTCCTTCTCTCTTTGAATGTGGTGGGAAACAAGGACCTGTGCAAAAACAAGTCTTATCTTTCCAAAATTCGAGATGAAATACCTGCAACAAAAAATAAAATCTTACCATATATTTGTCATACACAGGTACCACAACATGGAGAAAATCATAATAAAATTCAGTATGCAGCAAGCTTTGAAATGTTGCTCTATAAGCAACAAGTTCTCAGGTTCCTCTAAATCTGTACTCTTCTTGTGTCCTGAGCTACCGATACGAGCCCCAGCTCATGAGCTGGTTCTGCTGACATGGGCACCAAAGGAATGATGGAATATCTGAGGGCCCTTCAGCCACATCCACCGGCCAGCCTGTCACTATGGCCATCTCCTTCTGGGCATTGAGCAGAGTAATTCTCCTCTTCCACTGCTTTTGCTCTGAACTGGTCTTTCTCTTTTACCTTATGGTAGATCTCACAAAAAATATCAAGAAGGTATTGCATCTAAATTAAATTTCTATCTACCCACCCTTGCATCCTGCAGTTATTGTCAAAGTGTGTGTAAGAAAGGCATCATCCCACTGGCTGGACCTGTGGTTCTCCATGCACAGCAGCCTCTTGGGAGATGTGTTGGGTTTCTGTGGTCAGGTTTTGGTAGTGGGGGAGCTTTAATGGCGGCTACTCTGAGAAACTGCTAGAAGCTTCTCCCACATCCAACAGAGCCAATGTCAGCTGGATACTCCAAGATAGACCCACTTCTGGCCAAGGCTGAGCCCATGATAACAATGCTAAACAGGAAAAAAAAGATATTGGTAGAGAAGTAATTGCAGACAGAGAAGACAGGAGAATATGTGAGAGAACCAACACTGCAGACACCAAGGCCAGCAAAGAAGGAGGGGGAAAAGGTGCTCCAGACACCAGAGAAGAGATGCATTTGCAGCTCGTGATGAAGACCATGTTGAGGCAGGCTGTCTCCCTGCAGCCTTCAGAGTTCCACAGGGCCTCAGAGATCCACCTGCAGACCCTGGAGGAGCCCCACAGGAGAGCAAGTGGATGCTTGAAAAAAGGTTGTGACTTTGTGACTGTGTGGGAAGCCCACGCTGGAGCAAGCTCCTGGCAGGACCTGTGGTCCTGTGGAGAGGGGAGCCCATGCTACCATGTCCAGGTTTCTTGGCAGGACTTGTGACCTCACAGGGAGCCCATGCTGGAGCAGCCTTTTCCTGAAGAACTGTAAGCCATGGAAAAGAACCCAGCTGGAGCAGAAGAGGTATAGCTCATGGAAAGAACTCATGCTGAAGGAATTCATGGAAGACTGAATGAGGGACTTCAGGCTTGGGCAGGGGAAGGAATCCTCGTCCTGAGGAGGAAGTGGTGGCAGAAAGAACATGTGATGAACTCACTGTAACCCCTATTCCTGTCTCCCTGTGAGCTGTGGGGAAGGAGGTAAAGAATCAGGAACAAAGTTATGCCTGGGGAGGAGGACAGGTTGAGGGAAGGTATTTTTAAGATCTGTTGTACTTTTCATTATCTTACTCTGATTTTGACTGGTAACAAATCCAATTAACTTCTCCAAATACCATGATAGCAATCTGTGAGTGATATCTCCCTGCTCTAATAATAACTCATCAGTCTTTCATTACATTTTCTCTCCCCTGTCCAGTTGAGGAGGGGAGTGATAGAGAGGCTTTGGTGAACACTTGGCAGCCAGACATGTTAAACCACCACAGGAATCCATTCTGTTCTCCACCCACATCTTTCCTAGGGACAGAGCACTCATTCATGGCAATTAAGTGTTTGGCTGCACCTTAAGCAGGACTTTTGGCAAGGCCTGGGCACCAGCACAATTCACACTCCAAGTGCTGTTTTAGTCCCCCATGTGTACCATGTTCCTCTTCCCTCAGGAGGACTTCTCTCCCATATGCACTGGGGAGCAGCTGGGTAGGTTTTGTACACTTCAATGTCATTTCCATCGAGCATTTTACCCTCACAAAGTCCAGCATCCGAGAAGCTGTGCTGGTGCTGCCTGAGGCAGCTGTCCTACACCACCACTTCCAGCTTGCCTGGGTCCCTCACAGTCAGGGGGGGGCTGGTGACCTGCGAGGTCCCAGGCTGACCCCTCTCTCTGGGGAAGGCCCAGCTCTGCAGGACCCTGCTTTGTTCTCTTTCTCTGCCCTCCCCCCTGTGGGAGGATGCTCTTTGAGCCAGGAACCACTCCAGGAAGGCTGTGGCACACTTTCCCTGCCCTCTCCCAGGGTCTGTCAGCAAGTCACCGCTGGTGGAACAGTGCCAGTGCCCAGTCAGTGACTGTCCCTTGGCTCTGTCTGGCCCCCAAACCCTGCTGGGGCAGTGTTTGGGTTGCTCAGTGCCTGAAGGCCAATGCAGGCATGGCAGGGGGGTGGCAGGAGGTGGGGGATACACTTTGGAGCCTTGGGAGGTTCTGCCCAAGAGTCGCTGCAGTGGCTTCAGCTCTGCCCTGGGGCATGCTCCCTCAGGGAGCCCCTGATGGACAGACTGTTCCAATAGGACAGATTTTGCATGGAGTAAGAGAATGTTTCGAGGCAACACATGTAGAAGGGAACTCTTAGATATGAGGGGATTTATTCCTTTTCAGTTACATTTTTTATTTGCTGAATTCTCTTCCAGAAAATCATCATTGCTATGTACAGACAATGCATGCATCTGTATTTACATAATTTTCTATCATATTCTTGCAAAATTGCTATTCAGTTATGATAAATATATGCAACCTTTATCATATCTGTCACTGATATTTAAAAATCTGACACTGAAGTGGAAACAAGGGTGGATTGTATCAGCCAAGGCAGTACTGGTTTCATGTGCCTTATAAATGATTTCCTCAAGGGATCTTCAGCTCCTGTTTCTGTCTATCTCACTGTCCCACAGTGACTGCAACAGTGGTAAACCTCACTCAATGAGCAGAAGATCCACCGAGGATTTGCTGAAGAGTCAAGGCTGGGTAAAACTAATTGCATTTATTATAAATATTCCTATATTCAAATACTGACTCAGCAAAAATTCTGGGTGAATTAAGTCAGGTTCTTCTCTTTTTTTAGATAATAACTTCCAACTAATTTTTGAAACTATATTTATCCATATTTGAGCTGGTAAATCCATTCGTAAGGAATCTTAGCTTGTGGTAGCTAAATACAAAGAAATGCTTCATATTTTGTCACCAATCACATTCCAACAAATATTGTTGGAATAATTGCAGTTTCATACAGTTAGTTGCCTTTTAAAAAGTAGAATGTGAATTTCAGCTAGAAAGAGACAACTTTTCACAAAGACATATTTATCAGTTTATCAGCTTTTTTGGGTTCCAGCATCAGATCCCTGTGCCAAACAAAAAGAAGAAACTCTCTAGCAAAGCTTCACTCTCTGTTCAGAATAGCACTGGGCAAAGCACTGCAGCCCAGCTGTGTCAGCAGTCCAGAGCCTCTTTTTTCATTTCACAGTTTGCATTCCTTGTCATGCTTTGCTCAAAATGCCATCTCTTTGGGTTAGTATTGTCACAATGTGACTGGTCTGCAATACAAGCACACTAGAGAGCTACACTTCAGTAGCATTTCCAGGTAGAAGTAATTAACAGAAACAACATAAATGTAGGAAAGAGCATAGACATAACCTTATTCATTTACTTATTATTTTGGGGATATTTCAGCATTGTAGGACAGATGAGGTGCAATTTTTCCTTGCACAATGATGAGGGTGCCTCTGTAAACTTCACTTTCTTTATAATTCCAAGAGAATGTACTTTAGAAGAGCATTAAGAGAAGTTAAAAAGGCTTTAGTTTTACACAGGATAGTATATCATTCCTTTATCTTAATTAATTTCCTGAAAGGAGCTGTAGATTGTGGGATCTCGTTTAGAGGTGCAGAGAAGCTCAGATGACTTGCTGTCACATGCAAAGTGGCATTGGTTTGGGTTGCTTGGTGAGAAGAACCCTTCAGTACTAATGTTATTCAAATTGTATTATATTGTAAAAGATGACCCATTGTCAGTCAGAATTTCACTAGTCTGTCTTGAATGGTAAGTATCAGAGTTTGTCCTTGAACTACGTTTGTTGTCCTTCTTGTCTCTCTTGCACCATAGGTCCTTCATTAGCTTCACAAAATAACTTCTGAACTTCACGCCAATAAATGCATAGAGCACAGGGTTCACACAACAGTGTAAAAATGCTACGGCTTCCGTGGTGTATTTTGCATAAGCCATTAACTTGTCACTGTCACAAGATTTGTCAATCTTGCCCATGTTGACAGCTGTTATAAGAAGAATGATGTTATAAGGTACCTGGCAAACTAGGAAAACAGCCACAATTAATACAATCACACGGATTGCTTTGTTTCTTTTGGAATTCTGAGCTTGTTGTAAGGACTTGACAATGAAGGTGTAGCAAACAATCATGAATATGAAAGGTATAAAAAATCCAAATGCAACTTGTAGCCACAGCAGCAGCGATTTCAGCATTGTGCTTTCAGACATTCTGTCAAATCTGTGATCACAAATCTCTTTGGTTTCATTGATGGAGAAGCTGTAACTTTCACTGTACAGAAAAGAGGAACTAGAGATTAAAATTGATGATATCCACACAGCCAAACAAATGAGTTTACTATGTGCAAGAGTCCTTGCCCTGAGTTTAAAAGACTTTGTTGCCTGTACGATAGCAATGTACCGGTCCACGCTGATAAAGGCCAAAAGCAGCATGCCACAGCTGAAGTTGATTGCATAGATACCTCTAGCCATTTTGCAAATGAAATCACCAAAAATCCATTCATCAGCAGCATAATTCACTGCCCACAGTGGAAGAGTAAGAACAAAGAGTATGTCTGCTATGGCCATGTTGAAGAGGTACACATCTGTCATGGACTTGCTTCTTTCATATAAAGCGAAGGTCATCACCACAAAGATGTTACCAAAGAGGCCAATGATACAAATCAATGAATATGCAACTGGCAGAAATGCTTTTGTGAAGTTCCTCACTTCCAGCTTAGAACAAGGTGGCATGATTAGGGAAGCGTAGTCTGAATCATAGGGGTAATCCGTGGAAGGAGGGTCTGTCTGTAGAAAAGGAGAACACCAGTTAACACACAGATGTTAGTCTTTAATTCCTGTGTTGTAGAAACATGATAGATAACTGACCACACATTCCAATTTCAAATGCATTTAACACTACAGACAAGGATTGTAAGAATTATCTGGGAAATTTCATAAAATCATACTTAAAATACGAATGTGGAAATTATCCTTTTGGATGTCCCAAAGGCCTTCATATTCAAGTGCATTATGCAGAAAGGACAAGCCTGCTGTCACAGAAGGCTCTACAGTGTAAAAATCTGAATTTGAATTAGGGGTCTAGTGTTTTTTTACCATCACGTAAGGCAAACAGGCCTTTCTAACATGTTATGCATTTCATACTAATGTAGCTTGACTAAAGCCCAAAAATGGTTACTTCTCAGCTAGACAGGCAATCGATGATAGCTAGCCTGAGACACATTTACCTGCACCACAAACACCAAACCTGTAGTGAAAATCCAATAAACAGTGTGCTTTGACAGTGAACTCTGCTGTCAGAAACATCTCTTCAGATTTTCACTCCTGAAATTACAATGTTTGTATCTGCAGCCCCCAGGAACTGGATCATACAGAGTCATTGCTTTATTGATATACTAATATAGTTTATCAATTAGGTACTTACAAAATTCATTTTGGCAGTACACTTCACAGAAAAAATATGTTCAGAAGGACCTCAAAATACTTTCCAAAGTATTTCTGAAAAAAAAAAAAAAAAAAAAGTAGATTGGATCAGGAAACCAGCACAAAAAGTGTGAATAAGTAGAAAAATGAAATTGGAAATAAAACCCACTCAAAACAGAATCTCATCACTGGAGCATGTTAGGAAATCACACATCTCTACAAAATCTGCAGTTGTAGAAAGTGAATGTTTTTTCTCAGTATTATTAAGAGCATGGACATATATTGAATGTTTATTCATAGGCTAATAAGTGATATAGGAGAATATTTGACTGATACTTCACATTGAAATTGCACCACCAGAAATTAGAATAAATTAAATTTTACTTTGAGAATTTCTGTATGACAATGGCAATCCATGTATTGAAGGAAATATGGAAAAAATAAACAGCACTCCCTTAGTATACTTCATAACAGTAATGCAAAAATTGACAATTTAAGAGCAACAGAATAATAGCTTCTTATAGTGCAAAGGGTAGTACACAATGTACAAACAGACTGAGCACTAGTTTTTTTTCTTTGATCAGTGCACAGGTTCACAGTGCAGAGTTCAGTGTGCAGTTCAGACAGCACCCTATGAAAAATGTTTATTTTCTTTATCATTGTGATACCTAACTGTTTCACAAATGGGGTTTACTTAATTTGCACAACACCCTGAGGTGAAGAAGTATTGCTACTTTCATTTACAAGGGAGAATCTGAGTAATTAGAGCTAAGGATCCACTTAAGATGTTCAGTTTGAGACACTGCCCCCCTCAATTTCACTTCTAAGAGCACTTTAAATGATGAAGAACTTCAGCTAGGTGAAGGATTAAATCCATTGACTGTTTGCATCCAGGATCAGCCTTCTGCAAATCAGATCACAGAGTCTCAAGTCACAGAAAAATAAAATGGGGAACATGTCTTTGGTGGCCACATGTGGGAAGCTGGGCTTAAATAACTTGTTCCACCTCACACAGGAGCTCATGGGCAGGAGATTTAATTCCTCAGCATTCCCTTGTATGAGTTCAGTCCTTCCCTTCTTTCCATTAGCTGCTCTCTGAGAACTGCACCTATCAGCAAGGCAGTAATTTCAGGGACAGGATGACATGAGGTCCCATATTTGTCAAGGCTGTGAAGGGCAGTTTTGTCTAGAGTTTGTCTGTTTTTTGCTAGTGGTGTTACTAATGGGGAAGAGGGCATGGGTCAGCTTTAAGTCTACAAAACCAAAACCTTTCTGTTTGGGAATTACCTAATATTGAAAACAAGAGAGTGAGAATTTGTAAAAGTGGGGCAGATGAAGTCCAGATATGATGGGGAAATTGGGGGAGGGAAAGGACAGAACACTCTCCAAAAACAATGAGGATGACTCATGTGGGGATGCTGGCTCATAACAGAGGGCTGCAGCTGGGTAAAGACCTGAACTATATGATGTTGCTAAGGCACCACAGCTTATCTGGATTTCCTGCCCTTTAAACAAATCTTTAACTATCTCTCCAGCTTTGTCTGCTGGCTTTTCAAAACTGATTTTTAGAAGCTGCAGGAATATGACAGCCTGAAAGTGCTTGAACACCTTCTGAAGCAAATTTCAAACAACTTAAAGGTGTCTCTCAGAAGTGCAGAGATGTATAGGGCAAACAGGCAAGTTATGCAATTAACCTGAGGCTGTGGTCCCCTAAACTAGAACAGTGACAATTTTAGTCACTCTAGGGCTGCTTTACACTTTCTCATCTCATCCATCCACACTCATGACCTTGCTTGGTGTTTCTGTTACCCTTTGCACTTGGGGTACCTGTCTAGGTTATTATTTTAGAAACTGTTATTTTATTGTTGCAGGAAAAATACCACTCTAGGTATTCATGTCTTTTTAAGACCTACATGGTTAAAATAAACAAAGAGAATCTGACAGCATATCTTCTCTATAAAAGTCATTCTTGATTCCACTTAGACAAAGCCACTCTGGAACACAAGGATAAAAGAGAAAGAAGGTGTTTGGGCGAGGGTGTTTAGAAGAAAGGGAGCCATGGGTATTTCCTACAGCCTGCAAAGAGGGCTAAGAAGGGAGATCTCTCCAGATTATCAGTAAGAAAAGGCTCTTTAGTTCACAGAAGAGCTCAGCAGAGATCATATGGGGAACAACAACTATTCATCACAGGAGAGATGCATATTCTCCCTGATCCTACAGGAATTCAAAAAGCCACCACCAGCCTCTCATTTATTCACAAAATTACTTCCACTGTCCAGCAGAACCTTCCTGAGGATGGTTAGTATGAGAGTTGTAGCAAAGGACTCAAACTGAAATCAGATTGCAGAGATCAGATTTAGACCTGATTTAAATCTCTTGACCTGACTTCCTTTTCTGAATTTGAAACAGCCTTCACAGAAGTTATTAAAAAGATGCACTGGCTGCTAAGGAAGTTGAATCAGAACTCTTATAAACACAGTTTCCTTTTCAATTTAAATCTTTCTAACAGTGTTTCAGTAGGTACCTTTATAATTTATAATCTGCATATTTACATCTTTATGTAGCATTAAGGTATTAGATAAATATAAAAATACATTTCCATATATATATATATACAAGGCAGTGTGTCCCAACATTGGTTATGTACAACATATGAGTAGTACACATCTGTGAATGTGCACTCAAAAACACCTATGTTCTGAACACTAAATATATAATCCTTGAATTTTTGAGCTTAGTATTTTTCCACTTTATCCACATGATCACATTGTTTTTCACTGTGAAAGCAGTGTGCAAGTACTCAAACGTAAGACAACCACAATCTTAAGAACAAATATACTATTTGAACTATACAAACAAAACACAATGAATAGAGACAGACCTGAGGAAAAAGACAGAATTCTATGAAGAAAAAATTCAGCCATTAAGTACTTTTAAGAATAGTCCACCTCTGTAAGTAGAATCCCACTTACATGTTCAGTTTAATACATTTGCCACACACATACACGCATGATAGATTGCCTGCTTTATTTTAGTACTTACCCAATTTGAAAATGTCTGAAGGCCAGGCAAAAGAGGATGTGTGATTCTTTTAAAGCCTGTTTTGGCTGCCTCAAGCACATTTACCATCAGCCTCAACACGAATACACTCTAAGTTAGAAAACAAGAAATAACAACATTAGTTAAATGTACAGAGTTAAATTGAAATAACCACCACTTCCTCCTCTCAAGCAATAGCAATAACCTGGTTTTTTATGTAAAGAAAAATGTTGCTGTGCTGAAAACATACAAGCTGGAAGCAGATATTTTATCAATTTATTTGTCTACCTATGTCATCATATTATTTTTAAAATAATCAAGTTAGACTTAGAATCATAATAAGCAGGGTGTTAATTGCCATTGTGCTCAGAACATGTCCTAAATGATGACCTGGTTTTGTAAAAGGGTGCACTTAATGTCATGCAGATGAGTAGTTTTAACATCAATCATTTAAATCAACAAGACTGGTGAGAGTAAAACTGTGAAATGAGACAATTAATAATTACCAAATTGATTAGCAGCTGTTTTAGAAGAAAAAAATAATAACCTGTTATATGTCAAGATGCATACAACCCAAATATTTGTCCAGATCCACTAACACAAAATGTGTAAATGCAGGTAAATAAGTAAAATGTGGTTGTATTTGCCTGTTTGGTACAAACATCTGTTGTTCATGTTCATGCTGTTCAGGTCTGTTGCTAAAGCTAGTTGGAACTAGACATGGAAGTGTTTCATTTCATGATTCTTGAATTTTAAAACTTAGAAATGTTTCTTTTCCAGACCTTGGTTTTGAACACAACTTAGATGTTTGCATTAGCAGGAAGGGGGGAAGAAAAGGGAAAAAAACCTGGTAAACCCCTCTCTTTTAAGTTATTTTTGAAATTGTGTTTGGCATCTCATAAGATGCCACATGGGATAAATACAGAAACAGTCTTGTAAGATTCTAACATATGATTAAATTAATAGAACACTGGACCTAAAGAAGTGCAGGATGACAGATGTTCTGCTCACTTACCTTTTTTCTTAACTGAGCATATCACAGTGGCTCCCCACCAGCTTAAGCTTGGTGGTTCTTTCCACTGACTACACCCTATGAATAGAACAAAAACTCTGCCTGATGTCAGAAGGAGAACTGGTACATTTAAAGCACCATGTCATAATGGTTCATAATCATCTAAGCAGGCAAGTGTCATTTTCTCAATGGCTCGTTTTCACAGGATCCAAGATTTCAACTATAACCAAATATATGTGCATGGAACAACACAGAGATACCTGAAATCCCTGAAATTAGAGTCTTGTTTTACCTAAATGTGCATGCATATGTGGTGAAGGCATGTTTTGATTATTACTGCTGAACAGCAATCTTCACTGTTTGATGCATACAATGCAAAAAAGCGTGAAATCTATCTGTGACTCAACTTCAGCATAGTATTATAAGATTAATTTGGCCCCCTTATCACTGTTTGGACTAAACCACACCCTGTCATCACAGATCTGGAGCAGGTTGTGATTAAATCCATAATATAGTAAAGTACTCGAAAATGGCTTTATAAAGTCCAGTAACATGGAGGAAAGAAGATGTGTGAGTTTCAGTGCAGAGACAAGGAGGTGAAGACAGAACTCCTTGAGAATCTTTCAAGGCATCCTTAAACACAATAGTGAAGTACTCTTCACTCAACAATCAACTATTATTGTTGATAATTTTATAATTCATAACAATTTCCATCATTAAAACTTCACAGGTTTTCAGGCCATCCTTTGAACCTTTGCTAAAAAGAGGTTTGACTTGTCTTTTAACTACATATTTGGGCTGGTTTGCTGACTTGTTATTTGCATGTCAAATTGTAATAATGCAAATCATCTAACTAACTTGAGATGAGACTTGGAAGGTACTTTCTGGGCCTGCTTATAAAGAAAACACAAGCTACATTTTGAAATCTCCTGTCCCTCAAGTGCTGCAAAGTCAGGTTTACTCCTGGCAAACTGAGGTGCATATATTTGTAGTAACATAGCTACATACAACATCTTTGTAGCAACATAGCTACATATAACAGCCTCAATCCTGCTAAAGATGACTCACATTCTGTAAACACTGCATGAAGAAAACCACTGATTCCTGTTCACAGTCTCTGACAGTTTGAAATAAGGGCTCAAACCCTGTTTAAAGCAGCACATTCAGAGTAGGGACACATTCCTTTGGTAATGAAGTTTGCTGATATGTCACTGTGGGATATTTCACTGAAGCATTTCTAGTGCTTCTTTTTCATAACTTTGGGAAGCAAACTTCATCACACAAAGACAAACATAACACATGGCAGTCATGTAACCAGCAAATAATGAGTAGCAGAAGTAGAAAATCCCTCTCCATTACAAAGCCATCTGTGACTTCAAATCACCAAGTCCATCATGATTGTAATAGGTATTCAGACGAGCACTTCTACTTGTAGTAACAGCTTCCAACATCTCTCTCAGACAACAACTTACCTTTGGAATACCAAGATTAGACTGTGAAGAAACTGAATATTAACAACATATTTCATAGAATGAGAGTCATCAAAAAATAGATCAGATTTTAAATGGTTAATTAAAAGACAAATCAGTTTTAGCTGATCCTTTACAAAAACTATTGCTCACCTTGTTCCACAATCTGGTGCTTTCTAATTTAAATGTATCTTGTGCTTTTAGTCTGTAATATATTCAATATCCAGCATAAATAAAAATCTTTCAGAAGGTGAAGAATTCATCATTTGGTGAATTCCAAAGTTACCACGTGGTACCCAGTCCAACTTACCTTTTCAACACAGTTTCTTTCAATCAGTCAGCCTTCTTTACAGGTCCTTTGTGCTTCACCTTCACACTGTGGCAACTGGAAAGAGTTTGATCTTTCTAACCCAAATCTTTGTTAATCTGTGTCTTAGCTAGTTTTGGTTCATATGTTAGAGCTCTGAAAGGAAATCTGCTCTCGCTTAGCTAATATGGTAATTGTGGTTTTTCAAATCTCACCACATTAGTTTTCTGCCACCATTAATTATGGAAAGAAAATATTTAAAGATAGGGAAAGCAAAGCTATTGTCTGAGTTGTTCCAGAATCCACTTGTTTCTTCTGAAATGATGCAGTATGTTGCCTTTTTTAATTCTAAAAGAAAGGTAGCATGCACTCCTATGCTCTTCCAACCTGATTTCATGTTTCTTCAGTTAAATTTAGATCAGTCTAATCTAATTCAAAAACCTAGTCATCAGCCTGAAATCCCAGTCTCTTCATCATTCTTTTGGACTATAAAATGTAAATTATGTATTTACATTCAAGTTTTTATGTTACCTATTTATATTTTTAATCATGACCATTCTATATTGTCAATATATTTTTTCTCATTAATTCCATCAAAATTTCCTTCTTTTGTTTGCATCTAGTTTTTTACTTCTTGTCAATCATTTTTGCTGATTTTGGTATTTCTGTATTTAGTGGTTTGTTCTCTCTATTTCTTCCTCTTTCTTTGTTCAGCTTTTCTAGATTTCTATTATTCCCATCTCTTGTTGTCTTTATGATTTCTCTTCAGTGTTACATTTTGTAATACCCCTCACTTCCTTCCCCTTTGATCATTTCTGTTCCCATTTTATCTCACTCTCATCTGCTTCCATTATCCCCAGGTGCCAGATGCAGCCCTCCTCTCACATTATGAGGTGTCAGTGGCTGATATCCATCCCACACTGACCAGCATCCATCAATGTCTTTATCACTTGGTCACCTTTGCCAAACCAGTCAGGGAAGACAGAGCCCTCCTAAAGGCCTTCTACAGGTTTTTTTCCCCACAGAAGCAAAGAGGGCTCAGGGATTGAATGGGTAGCTCTGTAAATAGAGCACTTGGGAAGGATCTGCACAGTCAGTGCTTGGGTCTCCCCTCTAGCCCAAGGTATGACTGGGTTTGTAAGGTATCATCACTTTTCTTCCACCAATGCACTCGATACTTATCTTGAAAATTAAGTGAGGCTGAAAAAAAAAATGGTGGGAAACAGTTTGCTGATCATGGTATAGATTCAGATGTGATTTCTGGTGAGACTAAACATGGAATTTCTGAAGGAGGAGCACAGTCATACTCAGAACACTTCTCTGCTTCACTGCAGCATCACTTCTTAGAACCAGCAGAGCTCATAGCAGGCCTGAGTTCCAGAAACAAGCATGAGGAGCAGTAAGTGTATCCTCCTGTTGATAATCACAGACTTCAGAGAAGCTGGTTAAACAGATTTTATTCTGTTGGAGAAAATGTTGATAAACCAAAGCTGTAAATTAAAGATTATCAGGATTTTTTTGTGGCAAAAATGCTAGTTTATAAAATGCACCAAGATGAACAGCTGAGATATGATATGCTTGTTTATGCTTTTATTCTCTTTTGTAGTCTGAGCTTATGGATCAGGGTGTTTCCTAGTTTTGGGCAGAGAGAATACGCAGTGAGTAATATCATTCCATAGTCTAAGATCTCACAGAAGTTTAGACAGAAAAAGGAATAGAAATTACATGGAACAGCAACTCCCATGAGACATAAGATCAGCCTTTTCCAATTAACACACTTCAATTTTTCATAAAAATGTTTCTGGGATATCTAAAGGTATTCTGAAGGAAAAATCTGTTATATTGAAATTAAGGATTTTTTACTTTAAGAGAAAAACTTTTCCTAGATAATGCAGTATGTGGTCTGTTTCTTACTATTCCCTTCTGACTGCTTATCTTAAAAAGGTTTAAGAACCATTTTTGGTGAAAGTGTCTCCCCAGGTTATGCCAGAAGTAATGAACCCTTACAGTGATGAACAAAATGATACAATCCTTGTACTGCCAAGCGCCAATTGAGTGAAGATGCCAGGCACTTGTAATCTCACTTACCTACCTTCTCAACCCACAGGAAACTGTTTTATAGACCAGAAAATAAATGTTATATTCAAGAAAGAATGTGTAGCACAAGTCACAGTCCCTTATTTAAGGGCTTAAGGTCATATTCTTGCTAAAGTGGATCTAATTTTTTTAAATTAAGTATATCACCTCAAAGAAGACAAAATTTTCCAAAATATTTCCAGATAACTGTTGCTTTCTGAAGTCAATGGTCTACTGCAAGGAAGTTCTGCTGAACTGTCTGCCAGTGTTTGACTAATTTACATCAGGCTGTAGAGAACCAGTGAATTTCCATGTCATTCGTTGCACACACGAGACAAAAATACAAGCAGAGTTAAGTATGCAGTTGTTGACATAATTTCTATGTTTTTGATTCTGTAGTCAGACCATACCCATTGTGGTAACATTTTTTTCTTGCTTGACTCAGTCACTCAGTTTCATGTCTCATTGAAATAACTAACAAAGTCGTTTCTCAGAGCCTGTCATCACTCTGTACTCCCAAGCATTTACATTTTAAACTGAATGTGTTGAATTCAGCGACCTGATTTCTTTTTGGACCTGTACTTTCTTCATATGACTGTTTCTTACAAGAGACCTACACCATGGAATGCCCCAATCCCATCTCTCCAGCAGTGAGCTTCATGGCCTGAGTAAGAGCTAAAAGATAGTTTAAAAGTTGTTTATATACCCAGTGGTGCAACTGGATGTGCAGTATGGAAGACAAACTGGAGGTCTTGGCTGGCCACTTCAATGAGACAATGACTCCCTCATTTTACATCTGTACCATAGAGCAGGCTGTAACCACCAAACACGCCAATGAGATGAGGCTACCCAGAGAGAAACTGCCGCAAGAGATTGCTCTGCAAGGAGGAAAATCTCCTTCCAGGTCTTCAGGACTGAAGGAATTACTGCTCACATACAGTCACCACTGAGATGCCACTTGTGCAGGCTGGTATAGGAAGGAAGTTGTGTCCTAATCACACATCCTCCCTATGGTCGGATATTAATCAGTGAGATAATTAAGCACATTTAAATATTTTTGCTTTCAACAAGCTTTAAATGTTTCAGGCACTTAACTTTCACAGCAGAAGAGTTGCACCATGATCTCTTTAGAGCATTGAGCATTACCATTTATTTCTGTGGAGATTAGGAGGGAAATGCACAGAGCTGTGCTGTGCCAAGCAGATGACAGGGAAAGTAGTTGCTGACACAGGATCTTCTGCTGTGCACAGTTTACACATCTGTCTGAATTCATATTTCAGCAGATAGGTAACCTTTCACTTCCCTTCTAAGAGTGGGCAGCTGCTATTATCATTTGATCTCTAGGTCTTTATGCATGCAATCACTGGTGGTTAGGGCTTTGGTAACATTGATTTTTTCCACTGTGATTTCTCAGGTGGCTTAAAAAAAAAAAAAAAAAAGAAGCAAAAATAAAGAAACCAAAGAAGTAATGGGGGGCACATTACTGAATGTTTCCTCACAGGAGCAACATACTGGCAACTGCAGTTGATTAATTTTGTGCTACAGAGAATGCAAGCATGTGCTTACATCCATTCCTGAGGGATCATGGGTTTGTTTCCTTAAATATAATCTAGCCTGCAAAAAGACAGGAACTTGCTAATGCTGTGGGGCAGGTATGTTAGAGAATGAGGCAGCACAGCTTCCCATGTCTGTCCGACAGACCCAATGCCAGACCCTCCAAGACAGATGCATTGCTGATCAAAGCCAAGTCTACCTCCGATGGTGGCAAAGCCTCTGGGATAACATATTTAAGAAAGGGGCTGGTGGGAACCTTCACAAGAGCAAAGATAGATAAAGAAGAGAAGAATAAGAATATATGAGAGAATATAACAGCTCTAGAGATGCCCAGGCGAAGAAATCAGTGAGTGATCTCTCCCTGTCCTTATCTCAGGAGCCTCTTATACTTACAATCCTCTGCTCATTTGAGGAGAGGAGTGATAGAAATGCTTTGGTGGACACCTGGCATCCAGCCAGGGTCAAACCAGCAACCAGCACTGAAGTTCAAATCAGTGCCAGAATCCCCCACCCACCTCCACCAAAACATTGCTACACAAACCCAATATAACCTGGAAAACCAGAAACTTGTTTATGGCTCTTAGCCTTGTCAAGGAAACTTCTTCATCTGCAGCAAAACTTTTTAACAGGTCTCTCAGGGTATTGTTCTCAGTGCAAAGCTATGCTGGATAGTTCAGGGGGCAGATGCAGAACAGCCCCCAAAGGATCTCTTCATTCTCTTCATCTTTCTCCAAGTTAGATTATTTTTGATGCCTGCCCAGGCACCTTGCCCACCTCTTCATGGCATTGTCCGTGCTTGGTGCAGAAGGATTGGACTAGATGACCTTTGAAGGTCCCTTCCAAACCAAATTATTCCATCATTTTAGAATTACATGATTGTGCTGTGCAGCACAAACATGTTCTTTACTGAGGGGGAAAGGTGTATGTGTTTGTGAGGACACACTTTGAGAAAGCTGGCAACCCATGGTCCTTTCTCCCCAGGATGTTTTGGTTGCCTCCACTGCTGAGGTTTTTAAAAGTGAACTAATATTAACCACGTCCTACTTCACTGCATCTTCCTCCCACTTTGTTGGCTAGGCTTGACAGGCATCTAAATTTGCACTGGTCCATCACTCATCCCCAGTGGGTTCTCACTACTCTGAAAGTTTAGTGCCTGTTCCTGGAATCACCGCCTAAATGGTAACTGGGACACCCTCACCAGGATCTGCTGCTGCTCCCCATTCCTGCTCTCTGTGGTCCTACACAAAATCTTAGCTCCATCTGCTTCCTCCTAACAAAGATGACCATCTGACAGATATGTTTCTTTCTCTTGCCCCCCAAAAATTCTTTCTGTCCATGTTCAACTGACCTCACCAGTCTGTGTTTGGAGTGAGGATCACAACTCAGCCGGTAATATTTGGGATGGAAGTCTTGTTCTTTCATTACTTCACAGGCACAATATTCCTTTTGCTACTTCCAAGCTCAGTTTCTTCCAAAACACCTCTGACCATTGCTACCTGAAATGCTGAAGTGAGACCTGGCCCAGCTAGACATTTCCTTCTACCTGCTGTCAGTTGTAGGGGCAGAGGTGCTGCTCCTCTGCACCTTTAGTCCATTTGTCTCAAGCACACCTGCTCCCTGTTCAATCCAGAGTGCCAGGACTAAATGTCCGGACTCTCAAGGCACACACCACAAGAACCATTTACCAAATGACCTTAGTATCAAATACACAAAACCAGAATCCAAAAATGTGTGTTGGCTCCTCAAAGCAGTTTTGGTTACGTGAGGTTTGTGTGATCTGTTCCTTGACTTCTCAACATTAGTGTGAAAGCATAGGGTCAACACGCCCACAGCTAACCACGGCACTGCATTTAGCACTGCAGTACCTCCTGCAAGGCACAGGCTGGTTTTTAGTCTGTGTTAGGGTACAGAAGCATCCAACTCACAGGGAACCTTTGAAGCTGTTGTCAACAGCAGCTTTTTCATGGGTCCATTGCCAGCCTGCTCTCCCAGGAAGGAACTCTTGTGTCCCTATACCACTCCAATGCTCCAAAGCTCAGACTAGAGTTTGAAGCACAGCCCCTGCATGAGGACACTTAAGCACATCTCTAGGATGCCCAATTCTGCCTTACAGCCCCTCCTGAATGTTTAACCTCTCAGTCTACCTGGCTCAAGCATCTCTTCTCAGTACACAACGGCTTTAATGTACCTCCAAAAGTGCAACTTTCGTTGTTGAACTCTTCAGGAACTGTACAGTGTTCCTAAGGGGAAAACTAAATCTGCTTGATTTGAAGGCAATCCAAAGGTTTTCTTCCAGGTCCCTGGAAGACCAGAAAATATTAGTGAGGCCTCCCACCCACATGCAGAACTATGTTGAACTATCTTTACTCACATCAGGGGCCTGTTGTCTCTTTCTTCCCTCCTAAAGGCTCAGATCAACACCAAGAGTAGGTTTTGTTTCCTTCTGAGCAATAGCATTGCCATCTCCTCAGACTCCAATCAGTCACAGGATTTTTTAAGCAACCATCTTGTGGTTATCTGTGCTGTGCTTAGAGTGGCACAGTTCCCAGTCTGACAGACTTCATGACTAATGAAAGCAGAGGGCTTTTCTGAGATCAGAGGTTTCTACCTTTTCAGAAACCATCGAACTACTGGGAAGGAAGAATAGCTCAGCTTCTTGCTAACATCACAGTGCAAATCTGGGAGTGAGGAATGCTCTGCACCACACAGCTGGAGTGTGCCTCACCGTGCTCCACCAGGACTTCAGTACCTGAAGTGCCTCACCACTGCCTGCTCCAACCCCAAATACAGAACAGAGGATCCTCAACTGGATCAATCCTTCATCCATCCCCCTCCTTTCTGTGACTGAGACTAGGTCTAATTTGTGCTTGTGTTGTTTTATCTGTATGTGCAGTTTTCTGCAGGTAGAGGTTAAAACTAGTCCATAAGACACATCAATATCCCTGCATTTATTCACTTTAGTAGGTTTAACATATTAAATGCTAGTCCCCAGTGCAACCTTATGCAGAGAGGAGATGCTGCCCCTTGCCAGACAAATGGTCAGTGGGGGCTGTCCTCTCAGGACCTTGCAGTGGTGGGCAATACCTGTGGCAAAGTGGGAAAAGTTCTGTTTTCCCCAAAGTGTTGGCTAATTTTACACCCCATGATACTTTTCTGCACTGCCACATCTTTAGATGGAGCCTTAAATTCTATTAAATATCAAATTTACTAAAAATAAAGCACACAGTTCACTATCACTCCAAGTAACTGTGTGCCCCAGGCTTGTAGCTAACAACAGACTGCTGTGGTTTTAGATTAAACCCTCAGGTTAAGAACAAAAACCAGGAGAAGAAAGGGGCAACCATTCTCAAAGAAATCTGTGTTTAGCTATGTGATTAGCTTGTCACAGCTCAACTTCTGCTCTCCTATACTGTTGGAACCAAGAAGGAAGAAAATAAGCTCCAAGCAATTAGGTTTGCTTGATTTGAATGATCTCATTTATGTTCCTGCCTGTTGAAAGTTTGTTTCAATTCCCTTCCCTAACCCCTCAAGAACGAGAGGATCAAGTAAATATGATTCATTAGCATAATTTGACTCCACTGTACAGAACCCCCCCCCAGAAAAACCCAGGTAATCTGTATAAAAAGCAGTAATGACAAGAAAATGTATGGATGTTATTTATTGTCAAAGAGCACACAACTGGGCAGTGTTGGGTTTGCTTACCATGATGAACAGATCCTTTTATTATACAACAGCATGAGTCAGGATGCTCTTTTTTTAAAAAAAAAAAAAAAAATTCTAACTACACTGAGAGATGAGTAAATGAAAAAGGCTGTTCTGCAAGATTTCCTGTACTGTGATGCATGGGCAATTGGCCTACATTTGTGACCCCATTTTTCTTTCAGGTCTGTAGCTGTACTGCACTGATTCGATCCTTTGATTTGAAGTCTGAAGGAGTGGGAATGGGCAATGCTGGGTCCAGACTGAGTCTTGAATGAGCTGCACTGCTCTCTGACCCACGTGCTTTCTAGCTTCCACATGGCTCTAAGCCCGAACCAGACCTTAAATGCTGCTCTTTAGCAAAGAGAGACGTAGAGAAGAAACAAACAGCTTCCTCCCCCAGGCACCTCTGTGCACCGGACTCAAGCCGGAGCTGCTCGGCAGAGCCAGAGCCCCAGGCGGGTGGGGAGTGGTGGGGAGCGCTCTGTGCCACAGAAGAGAATCTCTGCTGCTCTGCTCCCACCATCAACACGGGACAGGAGAGTCACTAAAAATCATGTGTTTCACAGGCTCTTCCCATGGCTTGTACTGCTAGAGCTGTGGTGTTCCGAGGTATTTCTGTGATAAAAAACAGTGGGGCAGAGCTGCGAGATCATGTAGTCTATATGAGCTGCTATGGCCATGCATCTTCTAGTCTTTTCCCAACAAACAGATTTCCTAACTCATTCCCTACAACACCAGGCTGCAGTCAAAACTAAGGTCCACCTTCTGAATTTTTGTTTACAAATGGGATTATTACCTCCTGGTTCAAAACCAAAGTGCTCCTCACAGTAAATCTCTGACGTGATGCAGCTATTTCTTCAGATTTTTATTTTTTAAACTCAATCCTTGCACCTGCTTCTCCCTGCTCGAAACTGCCCAGCTTGGTATCTGCTTCACCATCAAGAACACCTCCACATGCCCCAGGGAAGGGAGCATAGCCTCAGCCATCCCTTGTCAGAGCAAAGGGAGTTTCCTGCACCAAGCCACAGCTCTTGTGTGGCTGCCAGGACTGTGTCAATCAATTTTACATAACTTGCTCTCTGCTACCACCCACTGCCTTCTCAGCTTCACTGTTCTTTGGGCTAGTCCTGATTTGTGTGTATGCACTTGATTTAATTTTCTTTGTACAAACTGGATAGACTTGGGTTCTTTCAAAGTGGTACTTGGCACTGATTTCTGCATATATTTTTGTGTCTCTCTGGCTTCCTTTGCATTTTTCCACAGTTTATCTTAATACCTTTTGATATTTAGTGCAAAAGCATGCATGCAAGGAATCAGTGCAGAAGAGCTCCTACACATTAACATCACACTAGTGTATCCTAATCTCATTTCCCAGGCTGGATGAGACCTATAGCCCAAATACATTTGTTTGACTGGCACTTCCAACTCCTTCAAATTAAGTGCTATCAAATTAGCACACATTTATTGAAACCAGAAACTCGCGAAAGTATTCCTTAATTTTAATTGCTCTTTCATTGAAGAAGACCATGAGAATTTGTCCTCTTTTTCTCGAAGATCTTCAGGACCTCCCCACATCTGTGATCACACAGTAAAGAGACCTGCACTACCAAAACCTGCTCAAAATTCAAACCTTCTTGTACTGTTAAGAGTTTCTGTTTAGGTGCCTAATTTCAAATTTCACTAGGGCTTAATTAACTTCAGTCTACAGAGTGAATGTAACTGACAAACACCAGGTTTGCAGTGCTACAGTTAACAACAAGTGTGTGGTGCTTTTTAATGACAGAGCCTATTACTTTTAAATTTCATATTTCTCCCATGAATGTTAAATTATGAAGTTTAAGTGTATGTAATTCTCACCTCCAGAACTGCTTTAGTCTGAAACCCAGAACTTACATTTTGTAATTTCATCTTGGCTTGCTTGGAATGTTTTGAACTACTTATCTTTCAATTTTATCAGTTTCCTATTAGTGAACAGAGCACAGACCTCTTTGCAGTTAAGGGAGATGAAGAAAACTTCAGTCAAAATGTCAGACACTTAACACCATAAAGGTACTTTTCTTATAAAGGTTGCCAGAATAATTTTGTAAAACCCAATCTCTGCCGAATGTTTCCACGTAGCCAAGTATCTCATGGATGTCAAAGAAATGTATGCTTCTAGATTTTGCCTAAATTCATTCCTAATTTACCCACAAGCCAGTATTACTTGGACAGTTTTAAGCATTTTATTCATGTTTAGAAAGAACTGGAAAGAATTTCCAGGGAGAGCAGACAGCACCATGAGGGGTAGGCACAGCCTGTTGACAGGCAGCCTGTTTGCCTTCAGCTGCCCCCTGCCCTCTCTGCCCACGCTTGTTCCCCCAAACCACCACAACCCCTCCCTTTCTCCCCTTTTGGTTCTGGCTCTAAATATCCCAGAACAGGATTTATGCACCCTCCAAGCAGTCTTCTCCAACATCCCATCAGCCCGTGTCTCTGTAGGTCACTAAGCCCATGAGGTGACCCAGGGGCTTGCCTGGGGGCACCTCTCCTGAGATGGCCCAGGAAAGAGACGGGGCAAGGGGTTTCATCTTCAAGAGCTCCATTTCAGTACTGGGCTTTCCTTTGCCCTTGCTCCTCTGTGCTTACAAGAGCGGAGCCTTAATCCCCAAGCCAACATTCACCAACACGAAAAGCAGGAGGGCTGCACCGTCACCACTCTTCACACGGCGTTTCCCAGCCGTCATTCAGCTCCTGAGTGGGCAGCACTCCCCGTGCAGCCTTGTTGCCACTGCAGGTTCTGAGAGCTTGCTGAGCCTCACAGCCCCACGCCTCAGGAGAGGTGCTGCTGGATCACAGCAGCCTCCAGCAGTGGCAGCTGCACCTGCACAAGTTACCTGTTTCCTCTGGCCTGCTTTCCATTTGTGGAGCTGAGCTTTTAATCACATAACCTAACACAAACCACCAGAATTTCCTGTCTGAAACATGATGGGAACATCAGTTTAAAAACAAGTCCATCACAATCACCTAAGCCAATAATGCATCTGGAAACACTGCTCTGCCACCTGCCAGCCTTTCCCCAATAGTTCCCCTTGCAGCGTGGCCTGAAGGACACCTGTCAGCCAAAACAGACCATGTTGTGAGCACAAGGGGGAAACTTTTCCATTTCAGAGGAAAAAAAAAAAAAGCTGAAGTAGTTTCTTGCTACCAAAGTGCATGTGATACTTTTACAGGGGAAGGAGGCAAATGACCTGATTTTACTACCTTGTGTCTGTTGTGGTTTCCCCATAAGCACAGAGCAATTGAAACAAAATACTTAAAGCTGTTAAGAAAATGAAAAACAACTTTTAGAAACCTTACACTTTGTTTTTAAAATTAGAGCCAAGTGTAAGGAACAGCTGCAGCTATTCACACAGCACGCTATTCAATTATGTTCCAAGTCCACACTTCCTAAAAGATTTCTTCAAGGACATAAGAATGCTTACAGTAGAGTCAATGTTAAACTACTGTACTTGCTGTCCCACTACTAGCATGTCCCCCATGCTAATTGTCCCACTGTTTCCGTGGGACAGTTAGCATGAACATAAACACCTGCATTGATAAACAGCAGCAAAACCATTTCTACCTGCAAACAGGGTGGTTTGCATGCACAGAGGCAACCAGATGATCTGTCTATCCCCATAATAGCTAGTTTTCCACATAGAGATCTGCTTTCGTAGGATCACGGAATAGTCTAAAGTTGAAAGGGCTTGGTGGAGGTCCAGCCTGCTGCTCAAAGCAGACTACTTGTCAAAGCTAACTAGATCAGGTGGCTCTGAGTCTGTCCATCTGAGTTTTGAAAATTTCCAGTGATGGAGACTTCACAATCTCTCTGGGTATCTGCTCTAAGTCCTGGATCATTTTCATGGTGATGCTTTAGATTTTATTTCATGTACGCAACTGGGATTTCTCTCACTGCAGAGTGTTGTCCTTTTTCTGGGCACCTGTACGAAGAGTACAGGTCTCTTTTCCACAGGGTCCACTATAAGCATGGAAGCTCAGTTTAGCCATCCATCTTTACCTTCTCTTCTACAGGCAGAACTGCCTCAGCTCTTCACAGATCACATATCCCAGTCCCACCACCATCCTCTAAGGTCCTCTACCAGGCTCTATTTTGTTGGCAACTCTGGTACTAGGGGAGCCAAGCTGAGCACCACACTCAAGGTGCTGGTCTGACAAGGAATGGGAAGTAACCATTTCCCTCCGCCTGCACACTGACCCACGCTTCCAGGCCTTCACTCTTCACAGCTGCCACCAGGCCCTTTTCTGCAAAGCTGCACTTTATCCAGCCTATCTGTTCACAATTTGGCTACAGAGAGGCTTTGGAAGACTTTGGCATCTAGCCTGTAGAGGATTTAGCTTCAGCATGAATGAGATCACTTACAAATTCACCAAAATTGCACCTCTTGCAATTCAGTTCACTTTCTCTTGGCTTTGCCTTACAAGGAAAACATCAAACCAAAGGGCCTGACAAAAGACATGCATCTGGCACCACAAAGTTCTACCCATGGATGAATTTTTTCTCCTGAAGACAAGGCTGGTCTTTGTCCATAGTATTTCATCAGTGAAAATGACTACACTAAAATGAAAACTAAGTAGTAAACCTCATCTTTATCAGCATCACCTATCAGGTGTTTCAGTTGCCTCAAGAGCTAAGTGTAGTGTCCATATGTTGCCAAAACAATCTAAAGCTGACAGTGATTTTATTATATCTGGGGAAAGCATCACTTACAAGGAAATATTTTATGATATGTGCTGTAGTTTCCCACTTAACTAAAATGAAGGTGGAATGCAGTAATTTCACTAAAAAAAAAGGTATAATTTTTGTAAATCATCCTTATTACGAAAGCCATGTTAATGCCATGAAACTGTCAGCCATAGTCCAGTTTTTACTTCTGAAAAATCACAGAATTTGTTAAAAAAATTACAGAGAGCGTTTAACAAAATAGAGTATTTCTAACCAGACCTAGTTGATCCAGAACTGCAGAGAGCAGTTATCAGTGTCCCTCTCCAAGACTTGCTTCTCTGCTGACAGAAATGTTCCCATCTTTTATGACAGAGCTCTGGTTGTCAATTCCAACATCTGAGGTGGGATACTCAACCATACTGGTCCTTCTGGGAGAAGCCTATGTGAAATACTAAAAAATATGGTTTGAAATATACAGTGAAACAAGCATTCAAGAGAGCTTTACTTGTCATTTATGTTTAATGACCTCATTACCTCAGACTTAGTTTGACCATTACCTCAAACAATGGTAAACAAGACAAAATCTTGCCCACCAAGATTGTTGGGTTTCTTTCCTTTATTGAATCATAAACCATCTGACAACTCGGGCTGATACCACTTACGTAATTCTGCCAAGTCTTAACCAGATTCTTCATCAGGAATTGCAAGATCCTTTGGGCTTAAAAGGATTCTCAACTGTAGACTGGACAATAAAATAAGCATTTTTCATAAAAAACCCTCAAATCCCACAGAACTTCCTTAATTTATCTAAATTTTAAGATTTCTGGTTCAACAAGTCTCAAAACACGATTTAAGCCAGCACAATAGCTTTATTTTACAATTTCAATTATTATACACAATTCAGTAAAAGCTCACAGGAGGAACAGCACGGAGACTTACCACTTTTTGGTATTTCCTTCAATTAGAGCCAAAGTGCAAGGTCTCCAATTAACTCCCAAGGTAAGAGAACAATACTTGGCTGTTAACACAAGTCATGTTAACACTTAAAATATCTAATCAATTAATGGAAAGGCCACATCTTCAAATGCAATAGAAATATTTAGTATTTAAACTTTTGGCTTCTTTTGGTATGATAAATTGCCACATATGCTTCAGCTAGCAGGTAAAGGAACATCGTGTTTTCCCAAGGCATGTAAGAAAGCAAACAATACTTCCTCTGTATTATTCCATATGACTTAAAAATGAACGCCAGAAAACAACAATTTATGTGGAATTTTATTTCCTTCAGACATGCTGATGCTCTTCTTAAGGAAAAAAAAAAAAAAAGGGGGAAAAAGAAAGGAAAAAAGAAAGGGGGAAAAAAGTCCAACCCAAACTTTACACAGTATCTTGAGGCACAGGTTCCCCTACCCTTAAATTAATTTTTTACACAGGCTACATCATATGTTACAACATTGTTCCTATTTGGAGTTATGGCACATTGACTTTTTGGGGTGAAAAAAAAAAAATCTCCTCTGTGTTCAGCAGCTACAATATGGCACAAAGTTAAAAGTTAACACCATGACTAAATACTCTGATGCATTTTTGCTGGCTATTTTTGGGGTGCACATAAATAAAAGGCACACTTTTGCTGTTTCCTCTCAAATCATTTACGTAATTTACAAGCCTAACTTCCCAGCACTGCTCCAGGCCTGCTGGCCCAGTGCAAAAAAATATTTAAGTCAGCTTCCAGTGCTAGTAGCAGCTTTATATGCTTAACCAATGGCTTCAGTTTAGCATGCTACTTCCACTGTGGTGACTACACATGACAGGTCAACAGTGTTCCTGAAAAAGGAGATTACTAATCCTAAAAAAAGAAAAAAAGTCAAAATAAAATTATTTATATTCACTATTACATGTCTATTTTCCAGATGTGTTCACAATGTTCAGAAAGTGCACATTTTGAAGTCTTGTTTCAGCATTACAAATGTCCATGACCTACACATTATAGCAGCGCCACTTGCAACAGTATCATTGAAGAATTGTCAACCTTGCCACTACTGACCCTGTTCTGCAAGAGCACCATGAGAACACATGAATTTGCTCTTAGCTAGAACTTAAGTGTCCATAATGTCTTCAGCATGGTGTTTTTAAATATTTGCATTGAACTTTGTACAGCAGTCAGAATCTGAAAAGCGGAAGTTCAGTAGTTTCACTTTTTGGCGCTCATTTTTACTTAAACCATTTTCAAGAATTAAAGTGATCTTACAGCCCATGAAGAACCCTCAAAAATGAAAGCTCCACTAAGCATTACACACTGTTAAAAACTTACCCCATAAGATTTAGTTACTGATTTGTGAATTCTTACAAAATTATCTTTCGTGATTTAACAACAGATAACATTGATGAATTATCATGTATAAAAACAGCTTAGGTCTTAACATCAATGGTCTGACAAACATTTAAACAAGAATATTATGAGTTAAGACTAGTGCTAAATTTAGCTCCTAAATACAGCTAAATTTAGGTTTAAGAGTTTAGATACTCTCAATTTAATATGCCTTTAAAAAAGGTAAAGTCCAACTTTTAGAAGAGTCTGTAAAAGAGCAGTTTCAAGTAAGTCTGGAGTAATTAGGTATCGTGGCTAGAGTTACCATAAATACGTACTACATGCTGACTTGACAAGATTGTGTTAGAAGAAGTGTGAGTTGAACCACTACCTTTGAAGGTTCTTGCTTTGGTTACCTTTAAAAAAAACCTGACTGTTAAAATAACAGCGCAAGTTCACTATAAAGCCACATGCCTCTTTCTCAATGTTCTCTTACCAGTTGGTTTTTATTGCGTCCACTGCCAGCAATGGACATTCTGCTTGGAAAATCCACCTCCTGCTGTGAAAGGTTTGGCTGAATCAAATGAAGAAAGTAATTCTGATATCAGACTCAAATGGGAACACGCTATTTCATTTAGTTCTTGTTAAGAATATTTAAAAACCTTCTTCACCTAGTCTTTTTGAAACACAAGGCACAAATAGGGAGTGGACATTCCAGCAAAAGGTGATTGTCTGAAATTAATAGTCCACCGCCGTCTTCTAGTCCAGCACAATGGAAGATTTTTCCTGTTCAATTCTATGCCACGTCTTCTAGATAATCTGCAACGTCGCTTAACTGAGAAATGGTAAGGTCTTGTGTGATGCTTTCGAGCTAGAAAATAAATAAAATTGCAAACTCAGAAATCACAAAACCAGTAAATATTATGTCATGTATTCCTTCATATGCTTTCATATATCTTTCAGTCTCAAGCTCTTTCAGTGAGATTGCACAGTCCTTTAGGAGGTACTCAGACAGATCTTGAGATACTGGGGTAAACCTTTGCATGTTGGGCACTGAACCAGCTTCAAATACATTTTACACACCTAGAAAGGCATAGTAAGTTGTTCTACAACTGTTGCAGAGTTTTTGTTTTGTTGGGATTTTGTTAATCAATATAGCATCTAACTTAGTAAGGATACTAGGTGTAAAAAACAGAATGTAACCTATCATAGAACCTTAATATACAACCTAGGAACTAAGGATAACAGCACGTTACCTCACAGAAGGTCAAGAAAAGAAACAAAGCCAAGACAAGATCAGAAGAATATAAAGCATATCAGAAGACAAGATCAGAAGAATATAAAGAACAGCAATTTAAAAATAATCATACTTTATCACTGGCATTGGACTCTTCTGTTCCCACAGAAATTTCGTCTATTTCTTCACCAATACTGATGTCACTTTTTTCTGAGCGATGACTCGTACTAAAGAGAAAGAAAACCAGAAGCACAGAAATAATTCCTTATGAAACATCCAGGTATGACGTTTACTTTATACCTGACATTTGATTGGAATTGCACTTCCTAAGAAGTTAGATGTGAACATACTTAAAACTCCGTAACAACTAAAGGCTTTCTAGCTAAATTAAGTCATAATAAATACTGAGAAATACTTAGGCCTTGATCATGCAATTCACAACACCAATACCTTTACATCATAAGCATGAGGTTGTTAAATATTTATTAATGACTACTCATGATGCTTTATTTTCCAATTGAGTATCTCAGCTTACAACATAATTATTGACTAATTGCATTAATTACTAGAACATTATTAAGTGCATGGTTCAAGAAAAAAACCAAACCTCAAACCCCTTCCACAGAAAACCCAACACTGTATCATGCTGAAGTTAGCAGTAGGTTTTTATGGAACTCAATTATCCCTATACAAAAAGCAATCTATTTTTTTTTTAACATGCAATTAAATCTATTAAAATAGCAAAGAGAAGTTTAAAGGAATCAGAAATACTAACAGATCCCAGTGATAGTGACTGTCTGCCATATTATGAAATAATTCAAATATGCTAGTGAATATGCTTATGCTGCAAAAAATATTACCCTACTGAGGTATGATCCTTCTCTTACCTGTTGAAGTCATCAGCATATTCATCATCATCTCCATTTCCTAAATAAGATTTAAAAGCTATTAATCAAATAAGGTTTCCCTTCGGGAAACACAAAAAACCCCAATCTATTCCTGCACCAAAATACATGGTTTGATGACCAGCAAAAGTGGGAGTGTATTAAATTACTTACACTGATTAGAAAGATGAGTTTTGTTTGCCAATCTCAGTATTATTAACATAAACTGTTTCAAAACTGAACATACATTTTCAGGAAGTTAGCTGCATTGCTGAATACAAAACTTAAATACTTAACAGCTCTATTTTGAGATAATTCGTCCATCACACCTTCTTCATATTGCACCAAAAGAAAGGCAACTTTCAAAGGTGTGGAGGGCAACTAAATATGCCACTGAAAAGCAGTAATACTTACCAGGCTACCTTTTACCAAAAATATGAACCTGCTGTTTTTGTAGAAATCTCAACAACAAAATTCATCACTTGGTATTAGTAAATGCAGGCACAGAATGAATCAAATTTTTGCTCCAGGTGTAAAATATTAACCCACAAGACACCAGTTTTCACATTTTTGTACTTCTTAAGTTCACATCTTGCTTTTAACTACATTAAGCTTTATAGTCTATGTTAAATAGAGTAACGTAAGTAATAGGTGAAGATTTTAGTTCAAGATGTGTATCTGAGTTTCTCAGATTCCTTTAAGATGCTGAGGCAGAATTTATCAGTTATGGCCAACCAAAAATACCAGAGCTTCCTCATGTTTAGCAATTACTTGCCTAATTCTAGTGATCCCAGCTTTGCATTCACCAACCGCAGGTCTTTTAAAACAGAGTTTCTATCCAAATCTGTAAACAATAGCACTTATATCAGAAATTGGACTTGTCACTCGTCAGTAAGATCCCACTTACACATACAAACCAACCATTTACAACAACTGTTCTTTTATATCAACCTTATGTACTTTTATAGTATAGCATGGCAATATCACACTGTATTATCACAGTTGAACTCTGGTAACATTTAAATACTTAGGGAGTAAACACGATCTCCTACTACTCAGGGATTTACAACATGAAAGTACATACTTCTACAGAACTGGTACAAATAACTTAAAATAATACAAACCAATAAGCCAATTTCAGTTTAAAATGAGCAGTAGAATTATTATTAATTATATACTCTATTATATACACACAAAAAAGGGGATGTTGATAAGTATTTTGTGCTCCAAAGCATAAAATGCCCCAGTGGTAGCACAATATATCCAAAGCACTATGCCATCACTCACTAAGGAAGCAATACTGCAAAGCATATTACAATCAGAAGGGGGCCACATACTCTATCATTCTTCCATCTGAATGTATAGCTCATTCATTTCATTACAGAAATAACTTCTACAATCATCAAAACACAAAAATATACGAAAACTTACTATCAGACTCCTTTAGCAAAGGTACACCCGTTAGGGAGCTTAGCCCACTTTTTAAAGCCGGTGCATCAGAAAGGGATGCTAGACCTCCTGCTTTATTAGCATCAGTTTTCCTGTAAAAAACCAAATAAATAAGTACTCCACAGAGCTGTAAAATACGCATCATTACTTTCTTTTCTGTTATTAAACTGTCATAAAACTATAACAGCAAAACTACAGCAAAAAAGAGCAAGGGGAAAGGACTATTCACTCTGCAACCTTAAAAGCAGTAGGCAGTTCACTGGCACAAGTGTCAACCACAACATTGACTGAGAACACCACTTTCTCACCCACGCAAAGACTTCCGCCTGTCTTCTCTCACAGACAGATCACCCTCTTCAGCATCACTATTTATGTCTAGGGACCTTTCATCATCCCCACGTGTAAATGCAGCCAAAGAAAAAAGATTCAGATATAGATCAGTACTTCAGTTTGTTTTGCAATTTAAACAGATTACATCTGATGAAGCTAGTAATTCTAAGAGAAGTCAATTCACAGAATGAAAATCTCTTGGTTGTAGGAAGATACATCTCACCAGATGTTAAAGTTCATTTGGCTACTACCTAGTTCAAATCTTACTTTTGCAAGTAAAGGATGAAGAAACACAAATTAAAAGAGACCAATATTTTCACATTTAGTATTGCCTGAACAGTTTGCTATTTTGATTCCATTCCTATTAATAATGGGCATAATTTGAATCTTCATTATATCTATATCACCAAAATATCATGTGTAACATCATGCATTAAAGTGCTTCAAAATTTTGAACAATGGGTCAGAGACCTGGAGATAATGAGTGCCTGGATCATCTCTCACACTGTCAATTAGCAACTGCTTGATCTGAACCCATCTTTAATGAACGCGTGAGATTTCCATAAGGAAATTACCTTTTTGCAAGGAAAGCAATGCTGGCAGCTGTCCTACCTATTTACTTCTTGGGACTTGAGCACACCAGCACAAAGTACCACAAAAGGGGTACTACAGCACCACAATGGGGGGTTTTTTGCTCTCTAGAGGAGTTGTCAGGAAGGTAAAAATGAGCAATTCAGCACACACAGCTCAGCTACAAATAGCTTCTAGTGCCTTTGTTGGTAACACATTCAGCAAACCTTATTATGGGATGTTACTATAATAGCTGCAACCATAATAACATTATGTGCTACAAAATACTACTTGTGGACTGTGACTCTACTACAGACACACATAATCCTGAAGCAATTTCTTCTGTAGGGCGTTTTTCTACTAGGAAAAAAAATCCTTACTTTACTAAATAATTAGTCTGTTTCTTGGATTGTCTTTTAGAAGAAATCTAATTCACCCAGTTTCAAAGAAAATTTCCCTTGCTGTCATACAAAAATGCTCAAAAAATAAGAAAGTTTTTACGGACTTTTCTAATTTACCCAACTTATCATTTAGACTACCTGCTACAATGGTTATTTTGGTTAAAAGCTAGTTAAACGAGCTCTCAAGTAAGGAGGAGCAAATGCATTCAGATGCAGTTTTAATCTTGATATTAACAATTAGAAAAGGAGAAAAGAAATACTATAGTAGGATTACTTGTAACACACAATATTTTCCAGAGTACAATCACTGCTCTTTGAGGAAAAAAAAAGTCTACTCCAACAAAAAACATCCAACAAAAGCTGTATTATAAATAATCGTTCAGAAAGAGAACATTAATTTACTAGAGAGAGACCTGGTTTACCTGGCATGATTACTTTGTGCTCTACCAGAAGGATCCTACTCTAAGACTAACCATCTACTGTTATCAGTAATACAAAAAAAACTTATGCTGCTCTGCCCACTATAAGGATAGCTGGGGGGAAAGGCCAACTGCCAGACCAACTCACAAATGATTCTGCAACCTCTTCTTGATGTCTGCTAAGCTGGAGGAATTCTCTGATTACTTGAACACAGGAAAAGAAGGCCATGAAATGATCCTGCAGCATTGCTCAATGCAGTGGTACCTAAGCTAAGGTTCAAGGTAACTCAACATGAGAACACCAAGATAAGGTTTTTCAGTTTATAACAAAGCTGCTGTATAGCTCAATCACTAGCTCTTGTTTCAAATGGCATTTTTCAGTCATCAGACTCCACAGATGGACAATAGAAAATGTGCCTTGGATGCATCTGCAAAACTGGCACACGGAGAAGTACCAACACTTCACTGAAAACACAAAAGGTGTTGCAAAAAACAAAAGGTGTTGAAGAGAAAATTCTCAGCTGTAAGAAAACTTTCCTTATTATTACAGTCTGTGGAACCAGTTGTGAATTTTTTTGTATTACAAAGCCATACCAATATTTAATGCACAGTCCCTGTCACTGTCCACTTCCTTTAGTACAGATCACCACTGCAGCTCTGTTGCAAGAAGAAACACTGATGTCTGTGCCTCATACATCGTCACTCCACCAAAGAAACGGGCTGGGGACATTAGATATCCTAACTGATGCACCTTAAAGTGTTATAGGTTTTTCCACTCATAGTACATCCAAGAGATCCCAGAGACACTGTGCATAGAATAGAACAGAATCATGGAATAGAACAAAATCAGAGATGTAAATATTTTGGAAACAAAATGTTACAGATCTGAACACCTACAAAAGCAAATAATCAAATAACTAATAGCTCTCAAAGGTCTGCAAGCATACAGAGGACAAAATAAACCAGGTATTAAGAACATCCATGTCACCTACCAGCCATAAGTTCTTTCTGGTTTGGGTACAGGGTCATCAAAGAAAGAATCTCCCTCTACATCATCCTCATCCACAGCTGGATCACTTTTTTCTTTGGTATTCAAGTCTTTGTTTTCTAGTTGAGGATCTAGTTTTGTTTCATTAGGCAGAAAATGAATACTTCTTTTGCTTGCTTCCCCTGATGAGACACTTGTGTCACTCTGAGTGTTTTCAGCAGCCTTGAAAGATAAAGAAAGACTGGAGTAAGCACTCATGTCACATAATACTCTTAAGTGTACGTATAAATGCACAACACATAACATACACCTAGCATCACTTTTGAAAATATTAACTCAAATTCCTGAAAGGTACTAATAAGTTCATCAATATCATCAAGAATCACACCAGAAAAAAGTTGTTTTATCACTTTAGAAAGTGTTCTTTATTATTGCTGCCATTAATTGCTTTTCTTCCATCCTGTGCATTGCTATGCTACCTATATCACTTCTGTTACAAAAGCAAACCATTTTAAAATATCTTGGTTATCAAACAAAGAAATCTACAGACAGACTGATTCTTATATTTATTCATGTTATTTTGCAACATCGCTACAAAGATGTTTATTTTGCAACATCTCTAAAAAGGTTCTTAGTTATAGCCACTATTTTCAAAAGAAATCAATTTAAACCCACGAAAATTGCTCTAAGTTCCATATTAAATGGTAATCTCTGCAATATAGGCTTTAAAGTAATAAGCATAAGAAAACTGGAGTTACCGACACATTCTCTCAAACACGAAAACCAAAAATGACAAAAGTCATATTTTAAAAGTACATAACTTTCAGTCTTCTTCTCATGCTTATGGCTCAGACCTACAGTCTAGAATGTAAGGACAATTCCATGGGCATCCTTTAACATCAATCATACAACTCAAGCTGTAACTTAGCATGGCTTTGTGGCCCAAAGAACAATATTCTACTTTACTTAGATAATCAAGGTGCTGGGAAAGAAAAATATTTTTATATTATTACCTAGCAAGGAGTGCTGCTATTTTTACTTTCTCCTAGACTTATCAAAATTATGCCAGTAAAAGATTTATTACATTAGCTTCCTTTCTAAAAACTAACAGCAGCGCAGTTTTGAAGCAAAACAAAAAGTATTATTTAATCCAGATAGCCAATATGTATGTAGGTTGTACTGGCTAAAGTATTTTTTAATCAATCATTAACTTTCATTCAGAAGGCTCAAGCCATATTTTCAAACTGAAGGCCATGAAAGTTAAAATTACCTTGGTAGGTCTTTTTCATACCAGGCTATTTTATCTCAGTCACGGAATCACATTCAATCACTGGCAGTAGCTCAGTTTTTTTAGGGCAGGAAAAAGCACTTAAGCCCACAAGTGGTAGTAATAAAAATATTTTGATTTCCTATCCTAGAGGAACAGAATTGTTTTTGAAAATTAAGAGCTAATGATAGCCTGGCTACAATAAACGGAAAGCTACAGCTACTTTTCTGTTCTGGGCCCTGTACTACAACATGCCAGAAAAGTATAAGCACAACAGTTCATTTATGAAAGTTTTTTGCAGAGTGGAATAAATATTTTCAAACTGCAGATCATTTAAGTGTCATATCTGTAGTTTCATAGGAGCTCTCTCTTTTACTCATCTCACATATGTTACAAAGCTTTTCATTATATATAATCTTACCTTATTTGGTATAGAGTGTGCACTTGACCGTCCATCAGATGATTTTGATGTGGGGCACTGGCTGTCACTTACAAGTGGAGCCACCTAAAAAGTTTCAAATAAGCACTTACTAAAACTTATATTTAATTGTGTAATAACTGGCTCTGGTGAGGTCACACCTTGACTACTGCATTCAGTTTTGGGCCCCTCACATTAGAAAAGATATTGAGGTGCTGGAGCATGTCCAGAGGATCTAGAAAACATGTCCTAAGAGGAACGGTTGAGGCAGCTGGTCTAGACAAGAGGAAGCTCAGGCTGGGTGTAGTGAGGTCAGTCTCTTCTACCATGCCTGCAGTGAGAGGTCTAGAGGAAATGGCCTTAAGATGAGACAGGGGGATTCAGATTTCACACGAGAAAAAATGTTTTGCCAATGTCAGTGGTCAGACACTGGAATGGGTTGCCCAGAGGGGTCTTGGAGTCAGCATCCTGGAGGTGTTCAAGAGGCATCTGGATCTGGTGCTGGGTGCTGTGGCTTAGGGGCTACAGTGATGGTACTATGCTGATGCTTGAAATGGATGATCTTAAAGGTCTCTTTCAATCTCAATGATTCTCTGATCCTATAATAATTGCATCCAACTAGAAACAAGGCTACCATCCTCACTTGGACAGTATGCAGACTTTGACACCAGGAAGATAACTGAGGGTAGAACTAGAGAAAACTGGGAAGTTGTAGTCACACACAGTATGGAAATCAGAGAGTGAGGAGATCCAGGAGGGGCTCTCCCTTCTAAATTGCACTACAGGATTTGACTCCAATACACTGCTGGCACGTGTCCCTCAGCGAGTCAGTTAAACACCCTCCAATACAGTGGACTGCTCAGTGGCATCCCCATAACAGGACACAGACAGACTGGCCAGGCACAAGGCTCTTGGCTTTCCTGGGGCATTCCCAGACTGATCAAATACAAGGAAATACAAGGGCTCAAGGAAACCCCCCCTTTCATGTGACAGAAAATTGCTATGTTAAGAAGTCTATGACAACTACTCTTGAATTTAACCTTTCTTGGGGACACTGAATGCATCCTAGGTAGAACTGGGTAGAGAACTTTCTTTCAAGTCACAATCAAATACTACTGTTTGGGTTTAATTCACTTAATCAACATATTAATTATCTATTCCACTCAAATACTATTGACATTGCCTTCAAGTAGTTCAATACTTTGATATATTTAATTTTAAGAACGTATGTTTTCAGCAGCGCTTTAAAGCTTTTGACAAAACTCATTAGAGGCTTTTCAGGTCATTATCAAAATTAGACATATGCTGGGGAAAACAGGTACATATAAGTGTTATCAAACCACACCAGAAATTAATAAATAAGTGGCATAGTGTTTTGTGTCATTTATCTAGATTCATTCCATGCTACTATGCTGCAGTAGAATACTAATAAAGAGCCCTAGCATATTAAAAGTGACAGTCATAAAGCTTATGTCTTATCTCTCTGGTAAGTTGAAGGCATAATATAATCAAGACCTGAAACAGTATAATAGTACAATAGCCAAGTGTTCACAATTTCAGTTTATTTTCCATCATTGGAAAAAAAAAATGAATGAAGAATTATAAAGAAAGAAATTTCAAGTTAGTATTACTTACTTCTCCACCACCTGAAGTCTTTTTCTGCTGACACTTCCTAACAACCTCCAACAACAGGGGACCACCCACCGTACCTTCTGCTTCTGTAATTCCCAAATCTCGAGCTAAGTTTTCTCGACCATCAAGGCCATTTAGCTGGAGGAACCACAGAAAAAAAAAATCACAACATCAAAATAACTGTCAGAAAGCAAAAGATAAATTTTGTAATATAAAAAAGGCCTATTTAACACAGCTCTACCTGGACTAAACAGTGATTATTCATGATGTCTTGTGGATTAAAGTAACAAAATCAGACAATATCATCAAGTCCACCACTACATCATGTCCCTCAGTGCCACATCTACACCTCTTTTAGATACCATCTATTGCATAATTTACCTCTGATCTGTACCTGAACTTGTCACAGATCATGCAAAATTATTTTAAATACGCAAGAAGACATCATTAGCATGCTTTGGGATTTAAGAATTTATATGGCCAAATTACTTTAGCCTATCATTTAAAAGTGGATCCAAGTACAACCAGCCAGTGGTCCAAGCAAATTCATGGATGATGGGGAGTTGCCATTCCTGTGCATACAGAACTATGCTTGCATAGGTCAATGCTTACTTTCAGTCTCTGTTTCACATTAAAAAAAATAGGTTTGGACAGAAAAAGGGATGAAAGCAATTTGGTATCATCCAAAAAAACCCATAAAAAAAACAGAACAACACTTTTTCAAACTGAACTTCACACTATAGGAGAAGCAGAATGCTACAGCAAACCCAGACTGGTTAGCACAACCCCAGATGGCAACACTGCAAAGGGCACCAGTTCATCTTGATCTCTTATGATCATATAGTGACACTTCCTATCGGAACACAGGTCAAGCAAACACTGAAGCGAGCCACCACTAGTCAAGCACACTGGATAAAGACACAGTACAAGAAACTGCTCAGAGGCAGAGGCTAAGCAGAGACAAAGTCAAATCTCTCAGCACAATACACAGCAGTCTTGGCCAGCTCACTTAACTTTGGCCAAATTTCCTTTACGCTCTGCAATAGGTGAAATGGACACATTTATTAGAAAACAGAAGGGGGTGTTTCAAAGAGCACAAGATACCTTTACAATGCAAATGAAGCACTGCTCCCAAGACTGAGTGGCAACACAAAGTGTGGCTGGTTTTATTTGCTTTTATTTGGTAGCATAAACATGAATATTTGTACAGATGAGTTCTAGTAATAAATTAGCAACTAATTTGGTTAAGTATTTGGCAAAGAACAAAGTTGTACGGGATTTTCTTTGAGTAAGTCCCTAAAAACAAACATGAGGTTCTGAGAAACAGAAGTCAACTAATTGATTGATTTGAAAAAAATGGATTTTTACTATATTAACTATTTAAACTGACTCCAAGAAAAAAAAAAGTACTTGAGATATAATGAGAAATTCAGCAGTGAAATGAAACTTCAAAACCAAAATTACTATTAAAACTTTTATAACATAAAAAGAGACAAAAGGACAAAGATGATGAAAACCCTCTAATTCAGTACCTAAAGCCTTAAAGCAATCAGTTGGGCCACATAATCACTGTAGGTCCCTCCCAACTGAACTGCTCTATTCAATCACTTTTTGTCAAGCATATCTGCACAAAGTCCTTTGTGTCACTGAAATTTCTCTCAGAGTAGATGACTGACATTATTTTAATTGTCATGTAACAATACCAACTTGATCTTATGACATAGTGAAGTTAGTGGCAAAAAATATTGCAGAGGTATGCAGGACTCATATACTATTATATGACTCCACAAAAATTATCAGCTTGTTAATTCAAAATTAAATTATTATCTAGTATTGATTTTGATAAAGAGAAACACTCATATTGGCCCACTTTCCTGAAAAATGTATTTTCATGACACTAAGTACCTATTACAGACAAAACAAAACAAAACAAAAAAAAAGTAAGTGGTTTAAAGAAATCTGCCATAGAGTCTGTGTTCATTGCCATGCACTTCTAACTGTGAGCACTGCATACAAACAAAACCAGTATATCTTACTGTGCTTGATTCAGGCTGAAAAACAGCTAAAGTAAAATCAAGATTGAAAAACCGCAGAAATTCTGCAACAAGACCTGCTACCAAGCGACCTGAAAAGAAAATAAGAAGAGTTAAAATACACCAGACAGAAACAACCCTTATTTCAAAGATTTAACATTAACACCAACACACATGGCTTCAGTACGGACATAGCTTAGATATTCAGCAAACTACTACCTCATAGCAAGTTTGCGTACCAGCTCCCTAATTTTGAACTTGGCTGTCATAGCAAAATCATTTAAGCCAGTAATACTGCAAGAGCATTACAGACTGCTTACAAAATTCATGTGCAGCATTTTTTTAACTATTCAGTGGTTATAAAAACTTAATTTTGACATTTGTCATATATGTGCATTCACTCCTGTTCCTCTACTCTTAGTTTTCACTAGTTACTGTTTCTATTGGTCTAGAACATCTCTGAGTTAGCACAACCATAAGGCATCACAAAATATTAACTTCAATGCCTTAATCACTTTAATTAAAAATACAACTTCAGCAATATTAACTTTAAAAATTACAGGTTTAATTCTGTTCTGAATGAGTAGTAATTAGGACATCTGAAAGGAACAAAAGCATACTTAATGTAATAGAGACTGCACCGTTAATAAGATTCAAAGATTTAATCCTTTGTCTCCTACTTTTATTACCTTGAGAAGTATATACTAAACAAAGAACTTACCATCCTTTGTACCTAAAAAACTTTTCAAGCTTTCATTTACCAGAGGTGCCTTGTTCTGTTAAAAAGCAAAAAACAAACAGCAATTAATGTCATTACATGCTAGCAAGAAACTGAAAATCACCGCAACCTAGTGCTTTGGGGTACTCTGCTGCACAATGATGCCCTGCCCATGCAATTCACTTCTTAAAAATCTATCTTTGGATGAATTCAACAAGTACAAGTAAAATCTATGTAGCAATAAACTTATTTAGGCAAATTAAATTTGTCTCGGAGCTAAAGTAATTTCACCAAAATTCTTAGTAACATACTGATTTTTATTTATCTAATCACTGAACAGGTAAGCTAAGCAGGTAACTTCGCAAGGTGCCCCTCTAATATAGTGCAAAATTTAAGGCAACTCAGTCAAACTTATTAAAAAATGGAAATTTGCAAATCTTCCAGGCAAAGTGGACAGAAAAAATTTAAAAATACTAATCTTCTATTAATTAAAATACCTTCAAAGATAGTATGAATTTTTTTTTTCCTCCCTTGCTAGATTTGCCCTCTTCAATGTTTAAACAGAAATAAATTAATATGCTATGTCTGGGTTTGTCAAAATCATTCTGGGATTTTTCAAAACGAACTCTAAATACCATTCCTAAACTGGAATGGATATCCTGGGTAAGAAAAAGATCAGTTATAGGTATTTATCACTACATTTGCAAATGCTAACACACAAGAAAGTGCTACCTGAAAAAAGGAAATCTTGCTTAATATTTAAGAATTCAGCATAGTGGTAAGTGTTAACAGTGTAAATTTAAAATATCGTGACACATGTAAGCTTTTTGAGAAACGGTGAGCTGAAATGTACTGTAGCAAACCTCTCTCCAAGTTACTTGAACCATTGCTTTTATTCTTCAGGCAGAGTGGGAGGTTGTTCTCTGAGTGCTCTATAATGTCCTGAAACTTCTCATAGAGGTGGCACTGTTCTTCTATATCACTCTTCCACCACATCTTTTTCAGCTATCTCAAATTAAATTTCTGGAATATGGAATTTCATATCATAGAATAACTACTTCCCATCCTTACTAACATCCCAATATTGTCTGTTTCAGTTAAGCACTTTTCCAGAAAGAGCACAACCATTTGATCAGTAGAGGAATAGAACAGTTTTCCATTCCTCTCCTTCTGAAGGAGAGAGGCTGGACATACAGCACTCTCTACTCCCCAGTCCTAGAAAATGCAAAGATACAGCAAATGAAGCAAAGCTGGCAGTGGAAGAGGTCACAAAACTGTTGTCTGTATACCACAGCAGTACTGTTATGCAATCAGGAATCAGTATCTAATTCCCTTAATATTAATATATTGCCAAAGAATCAGTCCACCTCTTTATTAAGAATTCATCCTTAAGTGTTAACGAAAATTATCCTGAAGCAAGCCTACAACATCCTTATGAGAAATACCATAAGCATTAGCATACTTGGCATCTTACTAAGCTGCTTTCAAAATACACTTGTTAAAACACCCCACTATAATATTTTCAATTTCAAAAGACATTATTCAGATTGGATAAAAATCTTGATCAGTCAAGTAGATATCTTTTTTAAAAGATGTATTTGATGGATAAAATATTTAGCTATTCTGATCAACTGGACAGAAGCTATATAAACCCAGCAGACACAGACACTTAAAATTGTAATTTCAAAGGGCTATTTAACAATTCCCATTTTTAAACATCAGGAAGCACCCTGATAGTCCTGTTTGTGTTCTTCATGCATCTTAAGAAGAAATACATCTTTTTATCTTGTTACATTTCGCAAATAGAAAGTATTAAAGCTATTATATTTAATTCTGCACAAAGGATGTTTTTTCTTCCGGATTTATTTTTTAAGGTTCTCTTACCTCTACTTTCTCTTGTTCTTCTAATGCCAAAAACACAGCTGCTCGTAACTCTGCCTGCCAAATAAAAAACAAAACAAACAGCATTTCTAAACCCACTTTTTCCCTAAGCAAATAGGATGCAAAGAGCCAGCAAGAAGCTTTACAGCTATTTGTTTTTCCTCAAGCAACTTGGCATGGACTGTAATCTATATCGGTGCAATTAAAACACTTAAGATTACAGGCAATGTTACTTGAGGCAGAGAAATAATAGTTTTCAGTTTGAGAACAGGCAGGGGGCAGCATAATTTGATACAAAACTTCCTAAATTATTTCTTTGTACATAAAAAGATTCCAAAGTACCTAAATTATCTCCTCTTAGTTTCTTCTGAGAGTTCAACATCCATTTCTTTCAGGCAGCTCCAAAACACCTACCCTTAATTTACCATTCATTCAGGAAATACGAACAAATAGACTGTAATAACCCAGTAAAAACTAAACATTAAGATATACAAATTGCTATGATTTCTTGTCAGGTTACACTCAAAACTCCGGAATTTCTCAAGGAAAAGAACATGATCACAGTCATTCAAATAATGCTGGTAGTAATGGTTTACCTACCTGATTCTAAATATATTATTATAAAGAATCCAAATTCTTCCAAGGACTACTTTGAATATTGAAGCTTAAGCCTTGCCTTCTTTTAAATAATTTTTGTAAGCACTATAGTTTTTCTACTTTCACTGAACACATCAAATGAATAGCACACATTTGATGAATGAGTTTGCCACTTTCAACTCTCAGTCTGACATTTTGAAGTCAGTAGATAACACTGCAGTAATTAACTAAAAAAGACAGCATAATAAAAGCAGCAAAAAAGTGCAGAATTTAAAAGAAAGGTTTATTTCCATAACTAAGAATAAGACCAATATGAAGAATGTCTGGACTTTCTCATATATATTACAGGAGGTAGGTAAACATGAACTGACTGGACCCTCCCACAAAAAAAATAAAACCAAAAGCAAATGCCCACTCATAAAAAACCCAACAAAGCAAAAAAACTAAAAAACAAACCAAACAAAATACCAACCAAACAAAAAAACCCCAAACATCAAAACCAAACCAAGTAAAGAAAAAAACCCACCCAAATAAGCAACTAAACAAAAAAAACCAAAAATCTTTCACAGGAAAAACAAAACCATTTTTTAAGGAAACTCCTCTCTGGACACGTTATTGAAGGACAACAAATAATGGGGGGGAAAAA
>VYXD01008192.1:320977-494623 GCA_013397195.1 Hylia prasina | reverse complement strand
AGAGGGGCGGGCGCGGGGCAGCTCCTGCGGGCCGCGCCGGGGCAGCGGGCGGAAGGTAACGCGGGGCGGGGGTGCGCGCAGCGGGCCGAGCTGTGGTGAGGTCTGAAGCCGAGGCGGCGGAGGTCGGATTTGAGGGTGTCCCTGCTCCGGCCTCCTTCGGCTCCCTCTTCCCGGCCCCTGCCCGCCGCGGGGCTGCGCCGGGCAGGAGGGAGCCTGCGGTTCGGGAAGCCTAGTGCCGTGTTTCTGAGTAGGCTTTTCTGCCTCTGAGAGTGGCTCTGCCACTGAGATTCTCTGTTGCACGACCTGCAAAGTGGGACTGGCAGGCCTGGGACGGACTCAGATGGTGTTAGCTTTCACTTCTTATGCTTTAAATAACATGCGTAGCCAATCGAAAGTCAGCCAAGTAAATGGCAGCATTTCCCGGTGGCGGGAAAACTGTTAATAGTTTTTCTTTGTTTGGGTTTTTTTCACACTTTACATCAGCTTTGGCATCCTGCTGTCGCCTGGAGGCCTCCCGCTTCCGGTGCTTGGGTGATTTGCATTCTTCCCAGTTTGTGCAGACGCCTCTGTTATGATTGTTTATGTGGAGTAGAGGCTTTCTGCTGTCGGAGTTCCATCGGCGCTAGCGCAGAGCCGGGTGTTGGCCGCCGTGCTCGGCTCTTGCCCCGGAACCCCGCGGGGCTGAGCGCTTCCCCTGCGCCCTGCGGGCTCCCTGACAGCGAGAGCCCTGCATCGCGCTGAACGCTGTGAGGGGTGCTGCTGGAAACGGGCCGTGGCCGTGAGTATTGCCTCTGAAAAGGCTTCTGAGAGCTTTTTGCGGTTACTCGGGCCGGGGATGCATGGTTAGCTGGGAGTGGACCGTGGAGGCAAAAGCTGACGGCGCTAAGAGCGTTGTTACAAATTAAATTGATGCTTCTGCATTCGGTGTTATGACTTCGCTTGTCTAACTCGTTGTGGCAGATGCAGTGCATGCTGACTTCTTTGGGATGCTACCAAAGCCTTGGGTGTTCATTTTTGTGGCTTTAGATGCCAAGCTAATTGTCCTAAATCTTATCTCTGGACCTTGCTGCCAGCATTTAGCTGCGTGCATGCCATGTCATAACCACGGGTATCTCCCGCTGATGCTTGAGCGCTCTTCTGCAGCATCTTCTGTTCTGATTTTACATGCTGAACTAAACTGTAGAACAGGAAATTTTATATTGATGTGGGCTTTGCTAGTCAAGCTAATTGTTAAAAGCAAACCAAAAAGAAAATAAGGGAGTAAAATAGGAGGTGACTAATTGCTAGTGTCCAAAAGAAGCATGTGCTACATCAGCAGTCCCCTCAAGTGCTTATTACAAGTTCCGTCCTTGTCTTTGTTAATCGTGGGCAGGTAATTACCTAAAACACCATGGAACAATGCTAACATAACTGAAAGTGACCTTGCCCTGACCGGGTTACTGAAACACACACAGAAACACCTGTTTTGCATTCCTTTTCTAGATATAGTAAGCCAAGAGTCATCCAAAAGCTGTTCTTGCACTTCGGAATTTTATCCATAATGCAAATGCGTTGATAGCCGAGTTTCAAGTAATAATTTTATGTTGTGTGTAGGTTTCATTTTGAAGTTAACTTTTCTACGTTATGAAATCCTTTGGAACATCATCACTTTCTTTTGTAACCAACTTTCATAATATGAAATCCCTGTTTCTTATTAGAGAAGAGTTGATGTGAGATTTGTTAAATCTGTTCTTTCTTGTATTTGTGAAATTAGTAATGTAGTGTAATTTTTACTAAACAGAAGCAGTTTTTATTAAAAATTTATGTGTCTTATGCATCTTAGTTGTTAATACAGTTTTCATTTGGATGCATGTATTTCCTCAAATGCGCATCATTCAGGTGCCTTTAAAGTGAGATTGATGCACTTTTCACCCACCACCATCAGTGTCACAGACAAATGAAAGGTCAGCTTGAATAAATCAGTCTGTCATGATAGTGTTATGGTAGCTGCAAGATTGTCTTCTGAGCTAAATCCCTAGAGTTTATGTATTGTTTATCAGTGGAAAAAAGCGAAAGTTACAACTGTCTTTGTTACCCTATGTTCTGGTTCCAGGGTTCAGAACAGTGTGTAGAACGAATCAGTACCTTCTGCTGCTCTGACAGCAGCATTTTTTGAAGCCCCCTCTGTTCCTGGTCATTACTTGATCAAGCATAAGAGTCGAGTGAGAAAGGATATAATCGCCTTTATGCTTTTTTTGCAGCTAGTCACTGAAAAAAAAAAGCTGCTTTCTACCTACCAATTTACATCAAAACCAACGCTCTAATGCTTGCTGGGTTATTTTTCTTTCATAATCGACTTACTTAAGGTGTTTCTTCCACACCTTTGTAGAGTGCAGCTTTCTTTTGATGTGTGACATTACTATCTTTTAAGTAGTACTTCCTGCTTTTTATAGGTATGGCAGAATTTTACATGAATCTTACACTCTTTTAGTCTCTCAATGTTTGGTCTTGGGTAGATAACTCTTTCATAACTCAGAAAAGTAGTCGTGCTTGGTTGGTTTTCAGTTGAAAATAATAGAAGATTAAATCATTAAGCAGGTCTGTAAGGCAGAATCTCACATCATTAATTCCTGTTGTTTAAATGACGAGACTGGAGATCATTTAAGGTATAAAGCTCTTGGGGAAATTGGCTATCCAGTAGTTAATTACTTATTTGTGACTTTTTTTATACACTGTGTGACTGTATCAGTTTCTTTAATACCACATATATGTCTTGCTTTAGCTAGCTTTTTCTAAAGATCTACATAATTGTTTCCTTTTCTATACAAGTAGCACTCTCCAAATTATTTATTATTATTATTATTATTTTCTTATTTTACCAGGTGAGTGAAATTCTTTCTGGTGTTTAAGAAACTAGATCAGGAAACTAACAGTTGACAACTCATATTTATCTTATTATATCTTCTGTTAGGCCAAGTACCTTGATAATGACAAATTAGAGAGGCATTAATGTATGAAATAGAAGAATGTCTGGAAGGTGTTAGCTTCCTCACAATTTAGCAAGACCTTGTGATAAATTTAGCTGGGTAACAGTTACTGTTGTTGCCCAAGCCCCTCGAGAGTTTTGAAATCCCCATATATTTTGCAAGCAGGGAGGCTCCTTCCTTTGTACTTCAGCTCTGGAACAGCATTTGCAGAACTGCAGGGTTCTGCAAGCTGGGTCCAGAGCCTCATAACAACTGTGGGAAAAGGGGCTCTTCTTTATAATGAGCTGTGAATATGAATTACTGTCCTGGGTTGACGCAGCCGTCCAGACACAACAATGTACAATACAAGGACAAAACTTCACGATTTTGGGATAGGAGGCACCGTCAACCCAGGACAATTACACTGAGTTTTCTCAGTGTAATGGCTGAATCAGCCATGTCTTCACTGGTGTCAAAACAGGCTTTAATTGACTGTTGTAAGGATGAATTTAAAAAAAAAAACTTCATAGAAAAAAAGAATACAACCTGTGTAGTGAGTGATCTTAGAAAGGTCACCTAGGTTACACGGTGTCATGTGGTGTAGACTTGTCATTTTGAGAAAGTTGGGAAGTGGGTTGTGTGAGGCTTTAATAACTTGCATGTAAATATGTGCGTGTGCATGCCTTTCTAGAAGGTGAAATTTGAAATGCTGTAAAATGGCTACCAGATTTAGGAGATGGTTGGGATTTTTGACCTGTGCCAAGTGAAAGTCCTTCTGTTTGTGAAAGTTGATTTGTTTTTTTATCCCCTAACTTCTAAGGTCCATGAAGTATTAGGCAAATTGTGCATGGTTTCACAGAGGCTATCTCAGGTTTATAAGAGGAACAGAAACTCATGTGGTTTTAGCAGCATTTTTTAAAAAGATTAGTAGTCAACTGGCATTTAGACAGAATTTCATTTTTGGACATCATACTTGGCTTCCTGTGAGTTTCTAATGTTGGCCTTGGCCAATCCAACACGAATATTCAATGTTAAGTTCAAAGTTTTTAATGAATCACTTTGGGCATTTGAGCTGACTACAATTAGAGTCTTCAATTACATAAAGTATAGTTGTGTAGAAGATTTATATATTTCTGTTAATTGGAAGGTGACTCTCTTGCAACTGTGTGCAAGTAAGGAAAAAATAGAAAAGGGTGATCTTGTCCTTGATAGCATTTGTTTATGAAAACTACCATACAAGCTGGGGAATCAGGCACAGCCCTGAAGGAGATCCCCATTTTAACCATGATTGTAAACCTATTCTACCATGACCTGCTATTTGTGACAGTAGTGGTTTTTTGCATTTTAAAATTTAAGGGTGTTGGATAGGTAACAGAGTTCTTTCAACACCTTTTTACAGCTATTTGGATAACAAAATGAAACCTGCAGAGCTGCGCTATTGGATTCTGGGTTGGTTTTCCGTGGCACTGTGTTGTTGGTGTACTTCAGATACGTTTACTCAGAGGTAAGTTGTGCTTTAAAATGAAATGTCTCACAACTCATTCTTAAGTGCAGATCAGAATGGTTTAACTTCTAATGTAGATCTGTTATTATGTACTATTTTTGTTGTGTTATTCTTCCCTTAGGTGATTTATAATAGGGTATCTACAATAACTGGAGAAGCAAGGATCATGCCTGAGGAAACCTTTACATGTGACAGCATGAAGGAAGAGGGGAAACTTAAATTCCATTTGTTGCACTTAAAACTCTTCTAATCTTGCTGTAGATGTCATTTAGAGTCGTGATGTAGTCATGACAAAAACTGAAAATTATTTTGAATTATTTTGAAACTTATAGCAAAAAAATCTGGAGTCATCCCTGTGGTATGAACAGCACTAACTTGTTGCATTGTTCACTTTATTTATCTTTTTTTTCCTTGCTATTTTCTCAGTTCTGACAATATAAAATTCTTTTTCATATGTAATCCCAACTGAGGCTGTATCAGATGGCCGCACCACCTTTTGGTGGTTGTTGCACCTCAACAAAATACCAATACCAATGGGCCATTATACATCTTCGAACATACATCTGTCAAAACCACACCCGAAATCACACCCTTCTGTGGTCAAAACTGAAATTCCTGTTGCATTATATGAGGAAATAAACTTTTCTGCTTCCTTTCAGTGCTTTGGCAAGAGAATGGTTAGGGGTGCTCAGTTCAGTGCTGAACATCTTTCAGTGCCTGCATTACAGCTGGTGGAAAGCTTAGACACTGTGCCAATGTTTTTTCAATCCCCAGGGTTTAGGCTCTGCCTGTCTTGGCAAAGAGTCAGTTCTAGAGGCACATTCCTGAGCTGCACAGAGCAGGCTAACTCAGGCCCAGAGAAGGGGGCATATCTCTGAAGCTGCATAGGTATTGAAAATGGCTTTCCTTGGATTCCAGTTCTGAGTTTAACTTGCTCTGTTTAATAAGTACAGTTTTCTGACTTAATCCTTAGCCAAAAGGTGCGTTCTGAGAGAACTCTTTTTGGCATGACTGACAGTGACAGAAGTTCAGCTGCTATTTCAAATACCAATGAAAGATCTAATGAGAAGTTTAATGAAAGATCTTTTCTAAGCAAGGACTTTTTAAAACCAAGGAATTTAACTGCTCTGCAATATAGGGCAATTCCTCTGTTCAGGTTTCTACAGCAGCAGTAAAGACCCCTATAAAAGTGTTAAAAGTTTTCATTGTGGCTACGCCTGGTGCATTCCAGAGCTATTCTCCTAAATTGTATAGAAAAGCACAGATACATGTGAATGCTTAGGAGAAAATGTAGCCATTGCAAAGTAGAAAAACTAGAGGAAGAAACTGAGGTGTGATATAACACAGAACCATCTCTAGGCTGTCCTCAGGTTGAGAAGAATTATCTTTGTCTTTTTTTTTTTTTCCCTTTTTCTTTTGATAATATGTCCTCTAGCAACATCTAATGACTGACAAGTGGCTGTTAGCTTCCAGAGAATAACAATTTATTTTGACCCTTCTGCATGTAATGCTGTCAGTTTAAATAATTTACAATTCTGTTTCTTTTTTCCCATTTGCTGTTCTATTTAATTACTTTGTCTGGTTGATTAATAACTAAATGTATCTGCTGTAGTGTATGATGCAACAGGTTTTTTATTTATTTCTACTTTAACCAGAATAGGTCTACTCCAAACTGTTGGAAAAGGCCTCCATAGGAATGATGTGAGACAGGCTTCTAACACTTCTCAAACAAATTTTTGAGGTTTTTTTTTTTTTCCCCTTCTGCATATTTATAAGATAGTATTGATGGGTCTGTGAGTTATAAATCTCTTATTCTTAGAGGCTTTGAAACAGGCATGTTCTTGTAAAATATAGAATACACCTTAAATTCTTCCATAGGTAACGTTAAGACTTTGTCATGGTTTGATAACTTTTTAAATGTTTAAAAATTACTTAATTTTTAATAATCATTTAAAAATGTACTGTTTGAATTAAATGTCTATAAACTGAGAAAATCGGAATTTTTGAGATTTGTAGTTTGTACTTTACATTTTATTCTGAATTTTTGTTTAAACAAAAAGTTTGGAGACACTTGCAAGATCCAGTTCCATGTCCTGCAGTGTAAACTACATAGTTTGTGAGTGATTGTGGTCTTTCTTTTTCAGAAGAGTAGTTACAGTTCTGAGAAGGTCGTATGCTTTTTTCATTTCAGATAATATGCCTATCAAGAAGAATTAGATGATTCTTAACAACTTAAACAAAGACACCTTTTTAAAAAAATTATTATTTTAAAAGCACACCAGTAAGGGCTCTCCTAAATATAAAAAATTTTTGAGGTTCTTTTCCATACTGAAGAAATTGAAAGTATATAGGGACATAGGGTGCCAGAAGGAAAATTTGTTTAACAATGGGGATATTAGCAGATTTCCAAATACATTGCTTCTCTCTGACTTGTTAGTTTGGAGTGTGTGCCTGAAGGTGTTCCTCTTTTTAAAATGCTTGAAGGAAAACAAATGTCTGTCTCTCTCCAGTGACATCTACCCTCATCCTTGGAAAAAGCTGTATCTTGCTCATCATTGGCCAGTGACTGTATGTAAGGTGAGATTTTTGTGTTTCTCTTTTATCCTAAAAAAGGTAGCATTGGACAATAAATGTGTGAAAACAGATTGAATAAAGCCCATTAAGTATTTGATCTTGGTTATGCCTTTCTAAAGGCTTTTCCTGATCTTGATGGAACTTTTGCTACTCCCCCTGCAATGCAGAGCAGCCATAACAGGAAAGAGTGTGGTATGTTCAGATGGAGTTGTCAGTGTAGGGTGTACTGTACACTAAGCTTGTTGCAGAATTTGTGACATCTTATTAGTTATAAACTTAATCCTAGACTTTCATCAGACTGTAGGAAGACTTGCCTGCCTTGTTGGACTGATGACAGATCACTATTTGAACTGTCTGCTGCACAGTAAGCTTTTTAGCTTTGTAGTGTTGGCTCCAGTATTTCTGATGGCATCAAATACTGATTAAGTCAGGAAAGAGAGCTATAAAGGTGTTGTGGTAGGTGTCTCTGAGTCTTTCTGCATTTTTTTGCTGTATTTGAGCAACATACATCTGTCATACATCTGTCATACATCTGTCATACATCTGTCATACATCTGTCATACATCTGTCATACATCTGTCATACATCTGTCATACATCTGTCATACATCTGTCATACATCTGTCATACATCTGTCATACATCTGTCATACCACAGCTAAGGGGGGGTACTAGTGCTATTAAGTATCTACTACCATGTGATAAGTAGAACACTTTTTCTATACTGGAAGGACTCAAAGATCTCTTCCCATACAGTTAAGTTAAAAATACCATCAGATTTACTGACACAAGGTTGAAGAACCTTGGGGATAATAAAGTAGCTTTAGGTTCTGTCAAATGTCTCTGCAGCGAGAAAGGTTTCTTAGGGTTTTTGGTTTATTTTTAAAACATTAGAATCTTATTTTTTGTGTTTTAGGTACTTTTTTATTTCTTGTTCCTGTTTCTGGAAACAGATAAAAAAGCAGTAGCAACAGAAGTCATGTGTTGCCTAAAGATCCAAGATAAAACTAGATGTACTTCACATTACTTAAATGTGGAGGGCAATATCAATAATAAAGGTCAGATATGTGTGACTGACTGAGACCAAAGAGCAAGACCAGTGTTCTGTTTTTTGTTTGTTTGCCTGTTTTTGAATGAAGATAAGGAAAGATTTGATGCAATTTGTGTCTGTTTTTCTGTTAATTAAACATCACTGTTAATGACTTGAAGCAGAGATGTTGGTGTTGAAGAGTTTGTAGTGCCTAGCATGAGTAAGTGTTCAGAGTCAGTAGCACTGCAAACCTTTGCGTACATGAATAAGATGAGAACAATTGGGGGGGAAAAAAAAAGAAAAATGAAACAACCCAAAATTAAAAAAAACCAAACCCCTACCAACCAGTTTTCCCACTGTGTATTTGTGCTGGTTACTTCTCTGAATTCCAGGGTAGTGCAACTGATAAATAGACAAATAATTTAACCTTCTAGTGAAGTTGTAGCGAATAATTGAAGGTATTGAGCATCAGAAAATATAGGCATCCTTGCACTTGGTTGATTTCTTATGATATTCTGTAGTAAGAGGTGGACAGAAGCATTCAAAGAAGTGCAGAAAAAGGGATATTAAAATCATATTACATGACTTTTTTCCTAGTTTCCCGTCATTGAGTCATATGAAGAAACAAGATCTCAACTGTACTCCTATAACAGCTTTCTTGTTTTACACAGAAGGAGTTCCTAAATTCAGGAAGTAATTTAAGTATTTTTAAGTAGGTAGGTTCTTCTGCATGTTCGGTGTATTTATATATGATAACTGGTGTTTTTCAGGCTGTAAATATTTTTAATGTTGACATTCACTGAAGAAATTGAGACATGATGTTGAAAGGAAAAAGCTGTGAAAGAAACAGCACAAGTCATTATCTCATTTATGGCAAACAGCTTTGAGATAGTTTTTTCTGAAAGTACTTCTTAGTTTATGCCTCCTATATAAAGGAATCTGATTATAGGCCCTTCCATGCATAGAGTGTTCTTGAGGTGCATGGATGAGCTGCAACTCCTACCTGCTTTGCAAATCTGTGCTTGAAAAGTTTTTTAGGCTTTTGAAGTCCCAGAAAGCCTTCTTTAAAATTTAGAGGGCACAGATCAGCATGACAGAAATTTGGGAATACATCTCTCCCATCTCTTCCTGGGCTTTAAAAAGTAAGTATTCAGCTGGTGCTTTTTAATACTGACTGTGATGGGCACAATAAAATTGCAAAGTGTTTTGTAATCATATCTTCCAAACTGGCCCATTAAAATAAAGTGGTATCATGGAAGCAGTGATAACCCCAGGACCTAATTACTGACTACTGCAGTGAAAAGGGTGAAGGAGGAACAGAGATTTCCTTCCTTGTAATGTGATTAGAAATTCCAGTACTGTATAATTGACCTTAAGTGACTATGTCTTATGCAAAGATACCTAAGCTAGATTCACAGACCTTAGGTGAGTGTGAATTTCATGTTCCCTTAAAAAATTGTGCCTGTCGCTAATTCGTGCCACACTTTTCAGTAACAAATCAGTGTGACTTAAGAGCAAGAAGAGGGACTTTCCTACTCCCTTTTTATTCCAGAACTTAAAAGAGAGCTATTATCTCAACTTTTGCATTCTGGAGATTGCAAAAAGATAAAATTTTCTGTGTGGTTGGCTTTTTGTGTGTATGTGTGAAATGTGGGAAATCCAGTGCAAGTTTGTAAGTTACTCAGTTCCTTCTCTGTTAGGAATGGGAAGGACAATAAAGAAATGGTACCTCATGGCTGTCATCTGTCTTTTATTGCACATATGTACTGATCAAAGGAAAGAGTCAAAAAAAGGACAATAGAATAGAATAATGAACAGAACAGCCTGAATTCAAGTTTGAATGTTAAGCAACGGATGATTTTTTTTAAAATTTTTATTTTTTCATATGAGAAAAATTTTTCCTAAGTTCAGACTTTGGCAATAATTTTATAGCAGAGGCTTAAATGGAGAATAGAAATACTGTTCTTCATTCTGTCTTGATAAAAATAGAAGTAGTCACATAATACAGGAAGAATTAGTGACTAAAGTGAGGGCAATACACTATTGTGATCTAGCATGAGATCAAAAAGTTCCTTAGACATATTTCTTTGCCAGGAGTGTCAAAGTCATTTCAGCTCTTGCCATATGCTGTTCTAAAACAAAATAAATGCTTTTCTCATTACCCATGTAACTCATAAGATAACTCTTAATCTCTGTGTACAACTTCTACAAGTTTTCTGTGAATAAGGTCTGGTTTAGATGGTTTTGTGGGTCTTTATATTTGTGAAAGGTTTTAGCCTATCAGCTCCTGCTAGAGAGGTGTTCAGTAAGAAGGAAATTTGTTTTATTTGCTGTCCAATTTTTTTCAGCAACCCTATAAATTTGGTTTGTTTGTTCATTTGTTTTACCCCAAGGGGTGGGGAGAAGGAGGAAGGGGAGTAATTGCACACTGTTTGAGGGGAAGAAGCTGGAGAGGTGAACTCTCTCCACAGTTTGAAAAGCCAGAATTTTTCTTAGCAGTTGTCATGTTTCACCACAAAATAACTTATAATTTGTCTTAATTAAAGAGATGGCCTACTTAAGCAAGGTGGTTGGAAGGGAGAACAGGGTTAAATATTTCACTTCCCAGAAGCTGATTTTTTTATTTCAATTTGGTCTATCTGAATGTGATCCAATAGCACTACTCTCACGTTTACCACCTGCTGTACCAAGGGATTTGTAACTTGGGCAGCTCAACAGGTAACACTTCTGTGACACATTGATGACATTTCACTTTTTGGCATTTCAGAGATGATAAAAGCTTCCATGCTTCTGGCATATGCTGTTTGTGCAATGACTTGCTGTTACAAACAGGCTAATTCCTCTGCTCTAGCATTCCCTCTCAGCATGGTGGATGCTCTACAGCCTCACCAGCACATTGCTCAGTTTTATAGGTCATGTATGGTTCATTTGGATTGGCTTGATTATCAGATTGCTTTAAAACAGGAGAAAACAGTGCTTCTTTTTCAAATTAATCTAGGTATATAGGGCTTTCTGGGGTCCAGTGCCCACTTGAAAATAAATATTTGTACCTCTGTTTCAAGTCAGTGGTTGCCTGAGGTTGAATTAATCCTCCAGCAATCAGTCTGTGGTAAACAGGAAGGCTGCCAAGAAGTGGTTTTGCACAAGCATGCAGGGGTACCCAGCTTTGTGGACCAGCATTTGCATTTTTTATGATACTGATTTAAAATGAACATTGGAAAGATACTAAGGCTAGAATGAAAAAGGAGATTGAGTGAAGCTGGCCAAAGCATGCAGAGTGTGAATATGTTATAGTTTGCATTCACCTTGCAGTCCTGCCAGCACACAGGTCCTGTCAACACCAGTAGTCTGGTGAGATGGATAGAAGAAACTGCTAGGAAGGTTAGTGCCATGATTTCAAATCTAAAATGCTCTGGGTGTGCCATTTGCATGTCTGAGAACTGCAGTTAAAGATTGAATAAGGAGCACAATTGCACTGTTTTTGTTGCCACCTCAGTTGAGCAAGCTGTTGACTATTAATTTGCTGCACTTTGGGCTAGATGGCCAAATCCCTCCAGCTCCACAGAGCTTGTGTCATGACAGAGGCATTGTTTAGGCATTTGCAGTGTGTGTTTGTTCAAAATACTCCTTTCAGGAAAAAAAGCTGCTGCTGGGTGTAATTGCTTGTATTGTTGGTGGCAAGAGTGGAGAGGAAGGAAATGGACACAGAGCAAGCAAGTCTTGCAGAATTTACAGATTGGCTGCCACTGGCCTGTGGCATGTGGTAGGCAATTAGTGAGATTACAGGCCTGTCTCTGCTCTTCTCTACACTCTGCTCTTGCTCTGGCATCACATAAAAGGCGTTGTGGCATAATTAAGACAGAATGCAGAGCCAAAAAGGAAAGCTATTATTATGGGAAAAGAACGTCTGAGGAGGTTGTTAGTTAATGGCAAAAAGTGTTTATTTGAAAGAGCTGTAATTGCTAAGCATACAGTAATGGCATTCTGTGATGTGTGACGTGGGCTTTTTTTTGTTTGTTCTTTTCAGGGATAAGACTCTGCTCTAAACAGTAATTAAAGTGTAGGCTATTTCTCCTGTATTGTCAACAGTTTTTATTGGAGGCTCTGTTTTTCTGTTTTTTGTAGGGAGGTATTTAGTCTTTCTTTTTCTCTCTATTCTCTTGTCCCTTAAGTCAAAATCCTTAAAGCACAAGTCTGTATATATTGGATATATTTAATCTCTTCTTTGTATTTTTCACTTTTAATACAATGATAAAACTAGTCCTGAATGCTTAAAGAGGGTTTTGTGCTTGTCTGATATTATAGTTCATTTTGCATGTTTTTGTTTTAATGGCTCTGCACTCCTTAAAAAGATGTAGTAGTGAGAAAAATAGAGAGCTGCCAACCAGATTATTATAAATGCAGATAAAGCTCTCTTCATTTAGCAAGAATCAGGCTACTTCCCATTACCTCAGAACCTGTCCTTTTGTCTTCCCTTACACTGTCTGTTCAGATTTCACTGATCTGCTTCAAAATTTTCATGTCAGTGGGTCCTTAAGTGGCATAATCCGTGACAGTTTCAAGTATCTGGAGTTCACCAGTTCCTGATTTGGCAAGTAAAAGTTAGCATGTTGTAGTAGAACCCAAATGGGCCACCACTGAATGAGGTTTTACTTTTTTGCCTTTAAGCCTTTACTCCTGGATACATGCAGCAAATACCCTGTGGTTTTGTTTCCTACAGATGAATGCTAATGATTGTCACGACCCGCCAATGTACTGGACAATCCATGGATTGTGGTATGATCATAGAGTATTTCTATTTCAGCCTGGAAAGGAAAAATCAAATTTTGAACCAGGATGTTTAGTGATTTGGTTTTGTTGGGTGGGGGGTTGTTTGTTTGGGTTTTTTTTCATTTTTTTGTGAGTTTTTTGTTGGTTTTTCTGGGGCTGTTTTGGAGATCCTCATCTGTCTGTTCTTATGATTCCTTGAAACAAAATTAAACCGTTACGATTTGACATAAAACTGAAATACCCTTCTGTATCTCATGAGTTATTGAAATCCTCTGGTCACATAAGCATTTTATTTATGTCTCCCCATAGATCAGAAATAGTCTCAAGCACAAAGGGAACTATTGTTTCCTTTTTTTTTTTTTTTTTTTTTTTTTTTTTGTCTCTGAGTGCAAAGAATTTTGCTGCCAATGGCAGCAATTCAAAAATTTTCTGGACAAATACAGGTTAAAATCAGTACAGGAGTTTAAGCTATGCCCCCTGGAAAAGTAGACGGGACTATGTATTGATTCCCTGAGAGTGTCTTGGTGATACTTGCAGAAACATCAGATGGGGCAGCAATTTAGGAGGTCACTGCCATTAGTGACACCAGTGACATCATGTACAAGACCCTTCCAAGTCACTGGCACACCCAAGTGACTTTTACATAGAATGAAAAGGACCAAAGGGCCAAACAGAGAAATCACAACAAAATCCTTTAGTCATCTTTTGAGCCATCATGAGAAATCTTTTGGCTGTAATTAAAGTCTTGGTGGTTTTGCTTCTAAACTGTTGTAGGTTCTGATAGTTTACTTTTGTTTTTAAGTAAAGTCTGCAGCTATAAGCCTGCATATTTAAAATTCAGGCCAGTGATATATTAGTTACCAGTAGTGAGTTAGGACATATGTTTTTTCCAATTTTATTTTGCTTCCCTAGGCCTGACAGAGCTGAAGACTGTAACAGGACATGGCATTTCAATGTCACCGAGATCAAGGTATTTAAAGCAAAAACAGACATACCAGGCAGGGCTAAGTGCAATTACTTTGGCACAGCCTATATGCAAAACCTGCATTTTACAATATTACTCTTAATGTTTACTGAGAGGTATGGCTTTTTAAGGACTCCAGAAATTCTTTAAGTGCTTCTGGTAATATTTGAAGATGTCATCCTTGTCATCATTAGCAGCTGGACCTGCTTGATTTTGTGAACATGCAGTTTGATTAATTCGGCCACATCCTCCTTAATAAAGTCTAGAGGTCCACCACCACACTGACACTGGTGATGGACCTGCAGTGGCAAAAAGTACCTGTGAAAAGAAAAATATTCAGTCAGTTGGTGTTCTCTCTTCACATTTTCTACTGCAAAATCAGAACAAAGAAAATAAGAGTTCAGAGTGCTGTTTTCTGTGTGTTTTCTCCTAGGCCATTAGTCTTTTTTTGTTCTTTTTCTGCTTAAAAAAACCCCAATGTATTTAATTCAACAAAAAAATCATGTGTTATAAACAGGGATAAGAAACTTGAGCCAACAAATGTGAAACACTGCATGATTGAACAACTTCTGCAGGGACAGTTGAAGGAAAGTCTTGCTTTGAGGCAGTGTGTCAGTATTAGTATGTTCAGATAGTTAGGTAGGTGTACCTGTTACCTCCAACAACAGCATTTTCAGAATATGGGGGGAAAAGACCTTTTATTTTTCTTCAACTAAATATTTCAGTTATGGGCACTGAAAGACGAGGCTTCAGTTGTAGAAAATGTTATCAGTATATGTAGATTGTATAAGAAATAGCTTTTCCATGCTGTAGGTACGTTTATTAATTGTGGTATTTTTAGGATCTTATCATGGACATGAGACACTACTGGCCTGATGTGCTTCATTCATCTCTGAATCGCACCCAGTTCTGGTGAGTACAAAAAAGCCCTAAAAAGCATTTTGGATATTATTTTATAAAAATTCATCTGAGTAGTTTTTCAGGTGAGATCTTGTGCATGAGAGGAAGTGTCCAGGAGGCCACTGGAGCAGTGTGTCTTGCCAGGCTCATTTACAGTATAGATCTGTTTTCTTGTAAAATACAGCTGTGGAAGAGAGGACTACAGCAGAAGTTTCAGAGAAGTGAAACTTAGTGAGAGAATGTTTCCTCCCTTTGTCCCCAGGGAGGAGAAACAGCTGCTGTTGACACATTAAATCTGAGTAGCAGTAGTGCTCCTGGGATGTCACAGCTAGCTGCAAAAACAGCTTCCAGATCTCTTTCCCTAGCTAGTTTCACTGTGTTGCTGGCCTTGAGAGAGTCTTGCTTTTGGGGCTGCTCATAGAAGAGGAATTAGAAAAATAGAATGCACTGTGTCATGGCAGCCACTTCACTGTTCAGTGAAGTTACTGACAGCAGCTCTGTGATACCACCAAGCTTGTGGGTGCAAGAGGTGCAGAAGGATGGAGGCCTTCACAAACACTGGCAGCTGTTTTCAGTATCCTTTTTTCTTTGATGTGGCTGTGCTGCAAAATTCAGTGAAGATTGTCATCTTAACGTCTTGATAAAAATATTTTGTGGAGACTAAAGTCTCTGTCCATTCTGGAAGCTCATAGGACTGATTAAAACACTTGGGCCTGGTGCATTCTTGGCTTGCTGCCGATGGTGGTGTGTGGGCACTGTCAGTGCAGACTGCACCACACCACTCCATGGGAGCAATAATAGGCTTCTTGAATGTCAGCAGATCTTTGGCCTTCTATTTCTGCCTTGTTTTTAGAAAGAGCAGGACACTTAAATATAAGTACTACCGAAAGTCTTCAAAAGACAAGCGCTTCACCATTAGTTTTACACACATGCATGTATACGTTCTGTGAAATAAAATCGTCATACTACATGCAAAGCCTTGCCTCCACCTTGCTGCTGTTTCAGTAGCCCTTTGGATCGGACTGTTGTCTGCTTCTGATCCAACCAAACTGTGTCTCTTGCTAAGTTTACCCCTAAAAGAGCTTCTGTCTACTTTAAAATTGTGGTGTCTTTTCTTATTGGTAATTTAAAATCCCTTGTGGAGAAATTGCCCATAGAAACTGGACTCTCCCAGGCAATAAACAATTCATTTGATGTGCAGTTGTGTTGAATGTTACAGCCAAGGTGAGAATTCTCTACAAGGCTAAATTTGGGAAGATACAGTGAAAATCTTACAGTACAGCATCTTCTCCCTTGCCTCAAATCTCCTGATACCACAGTTGCTTTATTCTCTGTTCAGAAGTAGTGCGCTATTTCTCTAGATCCAAACACAATTTATTTTATTCCTTAAGAAAAATCTGAAGTTTTTAATATGAATGGACAAATCCAAGGTAGGCTTTCAAGAGACCAATAGTTGTCCTTCTCTGCTTTTTGATGATGTACTTAAGGCATCATAAGGTCACAGGATGCTGTGACAATGGCAGGAGTTTGTGATTAGATAATCTTTGTGTACATCTGCTGAACTGATACCTATATAGTACAAGTGGATTGTGAAAATTTGAACATAATTTTAAAAAAAAGACATCAACAGGCAGTGTCACTAAAGATTATACTGCTTAGTCTTTTAATGGACTTAAGAATTGATAGAAAGATTTTTGTCTTTTTCCCAGTTTTTGTCCTGAGTTTGTCTGCTGTACACTGCAGGCATTTCTTTTGCTCTCTGTTCCTTGCTCTTAGGAGAATGGATAGTGGACTAGAAACAAGACTTGGGAGGAGGCCTATGAAAATTCTGCCACAGGCAAACATAAAAGCTGATGCTAAAATCTTAGCAGCTTGTGCAATTACACTGTTTCACCCAAAATAAGGCTTAATCCTTTGAGTTCAGAAAAAAATTTGGTGCTTTGAAAGTGCGTGTAACACAAAAGGTTCCACTAAAACTTACAAAAAGCTTAGAGATAGTAATTTTCTAGGCAAATTCTTTGCATTCTGATCTCCAAATATCTTTGTGTAAATACACTGAGAGGGCATTGCATCATAAGAGCATGATACATATTTACTTCATGAATATATTGATATTGCTGTAATTGAAATGGTGGGAGTGATCTTGCTTGGGTTTACTTTTTACAAGTGTGATAAATTTGAATGCAGTGTCCTACTCTACATGTGTAACCCTTTGGATACTTGACTTAAGTACAATGGCTAGCTTGTATAGCACATCTATTTGCAAATAATGTGTTCTAAAAATTGCAGTTTGCTTTTCTCCTACAGGAAACATGAGTGGGACAAACATGGCACTTGTGCAGCCACACTTGAGGTCCTTAATTCTCAGAAAAAATACTTTGGTAAAGCCTTAGAACTCTACCAGCATGTTGATCTCAATGGGTACGTAGATGAACTCGATGATTTGGCTTTTATTTCAAACAGTTCCTAGAAGCTTCAAACCTAGCCTCAGATGAAAGTCTAAAAATCTGGTGGTAGAGAGGAAATGAGAGTTAGCATAAAGTATTTTCAGTACTGAAGTTCAGAGGAAGAGTTGCTACCCTGAGAAGTAGTTTCAGGTCACTTCAGTGAGATAAGCCAGCAGCATCCTTAGCAGCATTGTTGTAGACAACATGAGCCAGTAAATTTTTGAGAAGCTTTACAGGCTTGATACCAAAAGATACGGTACCTGTAAAGTTCTAAATCAAGTGACAAACTTACGAGTCATGCTGAGCCCCAAACACTTGTTTTTAAGACAGTGCTCTGCTCAGGGGAAAGGACAAGATGCAGACAAAATCATGCAGGACATCCCAGGAAAAGGTTGAAAGGCAACAGCAAGAGAGGAGGTTATGAAGGGTTCAGTTGCTGCAGGCAGTCCACTGCTGTCCTTTCTAACAACCTCGATGTGACACTCTTGCTTTGTCCTATGGGCTGATTTCTCCTTATGGTTCCAAAGCACTGGCCATTCCAGATTCCAAGTCTTGATGAGGCTGTTGTGACTTGTGCAGGTGCTGTACACGTGTGTTCTGGCTGCAGGTGAGTCCCAGAAGGTTAGAGTCCTTTCCCAAGCAGTGCTTGGTATGGGTGAGAGGATGTTTGACGTAGATTTGTTGACCATAAGAGGACAGTATCTGAGAGAGGAAATAGTTTGGTACAAAGAAACATACCTTTAAAAAATTCCATGAAACAACCGCAGAGAAACCCCAAACCAGCTCATCCTATTTATGCTCTGCCAGTATCCTGTCCAAGCAACCTCCTAGACACAGTCTCATTTATTTTGCATATGTACAAAGGAAATAAGTATTTTTTCCTTCCCATCTTGGTTTTGTAGATGTCTTTTAAAACTGTAGCAGATTTTTCTACACACAGTGTTTGAGCATGTCATATGTAATGTTAAAATTAATGATGTCTAATCAATTGCCTAAGTAGCTGTGATGGTGTGACTAAAACATTTACAGATGGTACAGTGACCGATGATGTGACTCTGTATCAGCATGTGCAGCGCTGCAAAAGAATAGAGACTGAAGCATGTTGAAATTAATTGCTCAAAGCTGATTCTCTGTTGTGAAAATGAATATAATGAATTTTATCTTTACTGAAGAGAAAAAAAGACTGAAAATGTTCTCATTGTATATCATTTCTCCCTGAATGAGAAAAAATGTCAGTGATTAAAAAAATTGTTTCCAAAAAGCAAATTACTAAAAAGAAGACATCATGCAGCCTTCTGGAAGAATTAACAGAACATCATCTCTTTTATTTGCCTCCTTATATCCAGTGTAAAATGACAGTGAAAAACAGCTTGTCAGCTAGGTAAAATCTTCCTTGTGCCAAAACTGACCTTGGAAGGGAAGGGTTGATCATTGTCAGCATTTATGGGTTAAATCCTGCAAGATACTGACCATTCCCACTTCTTACAGAAGAAGCTGAGACTCACAGGCTCATTAGGTCCTGAGACATGTCACCTTGGAAAATGTGGACTCCTCTCAGGACTGAACATAAAGGAAGGAGTGCACAGGCTACAGGTTCTTGAGCACTACCTCATTTCTCTCACATGAACAACTTTTCCTCTTCAAAAACATGTTTATTAGGAACAGTTTTTGCCCTGACAGTAACATTGATCTTGATTCACATGGTGTATCCCTCTCCCAGTGTGCTGTGTGTCTCCCACCACGGGAAGCCCATCCTGTGTCTGAGTATGAGGGTGCCTAGAACACCCTCACAAGTCTGCCCCTGTGCTCTCCGCAGTGGCAGGCGCACAGGGGAATGGCTCAAGGCAGGGGAAAGGAAGCAATTAAACTGCATGTCCTATCTGGCACTGAACAGAGCACTCTGAAACTCCCCCTAGCTGGGTCTAAAGACTGAATTATCCTAGTTTCTCAGATTAAGGTGTGGGAAAGGGTTCTTCCTGACCCTGCCAAGTTAAATGGGACATGTCCTTTCAGAAAACGGCCTTTCCTAGGCTGGCAAAGAATGAAAGAAAAGTTGCCCTTGCTACCATCACTGTAATGCTTGACAGGTTCTTAAGATTATCTGGTTTACCTAATGACTATAAAGGTATGTTTGCATACAGGAAACATGGAAAAATATTTTATCTTTGTTTCAGCTGTCTCTTGAAAGCTGGGATAAAGCCAAGCAGTTCATATTACAAGGTAAGAGGCAATCTTTTATAAAACAAAATCACATGCATGGACTTTTTTTCAGTCGGAGTCAACTAATTTCTGTAGAATAATCTTTTTTAAATTGTGTACTTCTTTAAGGCTTTTTATAAAAGTTTTTGAGAGCTTAACTGGTGTGGCAACTGTTGGAAGATGTGTTTGTGATGTATTAATCTCTATATGCTTTTTAATTTTTTCAGATGACTGATATTAAGGAAGCTCTTACAAGATTTTATGGTGTAACACCAAAGATCCAATGCCTTCCTCCAGAAGAGGTAAAAACTCCCCTAACTTCCCAAAATGGAAAAAAAAAAAATAAATGTAACTTCCTTTCTTTAAGGAGCACTTTCTATCAAAAATATAGCAAAAATAGAGTGAAAAGTCTTCGATATAATGAAACCTAGGTCTAGGTATTCCTTTGTGTTTACAGCTGTTTGCAGATAGGTATTGTGTGATTCTTGGACTTGGGTTTTAAACGTCTCCTTGTCTTAAAAGATTTAAACCTGCATCTCTTGCATGAATGCTGTAACCACCATGCCAGAGGTATTGCTGTAGCTAGGCACTTTCCACCATCCCTGCTCAAGTTGAATTGCTGCGTGGCAGATGACTAAAACCAGCAAGAGTGAGCTAAATGGAACCAGTAACTGCCAGCCTTGGTGAGGGTACTGCTGTCAGAGGCAGCCTTCCCTCCGCTGGGCATGGCTCTTGTGGTCTGCATGAAGAAGTTACTCAGTGAACAGAATCCTTCTGAAGTAAAGCAGCTCATAGGCTTGTCTCTATTGTTCCAGAAAGCCCATACCTAAAGAGGTACAAAAAGGCATTTTGAGCTTCACTGTGGTTCAGGGTCACTGTAGTCTTTCCTTTGAGCCAACCATGTCTCAAATTTTCATGTCTTTTTACTTTTCCATGCAATGTTTGTGCTGTGCATCATGATGCAGTAGAGAAGGTTGTACACAGACAGTGTACTGTAAAGTATAGGTCACCATATCTGAATCAAAAGTGCCTTTGAAGGAACAAAATAGTATTCTGAAAACCTACATGTGTAGGTTGAAGAGCTCTTCCTTTCCTTTTTTCAGGTAGATTACTCTGCTCTTACAGAAAAATAAAGCAAAAAACAAACCCCACAAGGTTAGCTTTCACTCTTATAAGTGGTTCCTTCTTGCTGCAGCTTGTTAGAGGTGTTTTACTGCAGAGCTCTTGGCAGACTTTCTGCCCATACACAGGCAACAATTTATGAAAACTTGCTAAGGTACAGTTGCTATTGGAGTGTGTTGTCAACTCTTGCTTTAGTAATGCTCTGAGGTTTTTTGTACTGGTCTGTTTTTTAACATAAAAAAATCTATAGGTTACAATATTTTTAACTTATATTTATAAGTTACTTTAAGGAACAAAGGAATATTAGTTGAATGAGAGTTGTACACTTATCCACCTTTTGACAGTAAAGAAGTGCAGAGCTAAAACAAATCCCAATTTCTAGCTCTGTTCACTGTAGTTCTGCCATGGTTTTTAGTACACTGGGGGTACTGCTCCAATTACAGGAAAGTAATGTACAGCTTTGGCCTCCTGTACTTAACAGCTGAAGGTATTGGGTAATAGAAATGAAAATGTACATCTCAGTTATTTTTTCAGAGCTCTAGACTTGTCCATGCCTGAAGTGCATGATGGAGGATGTTTGAAATGGATTAGACACACTCTCTGTTCTTACGTTTCTTAAAAAAAAAAAAAATAAACAAACCCAACCACAGAATTTCCAAACAAACAAAAAAACCCCTCACCACAGTTACTTTTGTCTTGTATATATCTTTTTGTCCTGCTTAATTGTTTCAAAACCATTTTTTTTTTCCACATTTTGTTAGACTTGAATATTTGGGGGGATTTTCCTGTAATCTCTTTGCCACATGAAAGGCCTCCATGCCTGCCTGCTTTATTGGTGGTCAGTATTTTTCTTCCTGGCCTGTACTGCAGTCCAAAAATCATGCTTCTGCTCCTTCTGCCAGCTTGGTTCTGTATTCTTTTGTGTAAAAGCTACTATAAAATTTAATTCCTGTTCTCACGTATGGAGGATTTTATTTGCCTCAATTCCTGTCCTGCTGTGAAGAGTTGGTGAAAAGTGTCTTTCTGGTCACATATACCCTTCAATACTCAAAGAGTTCAGCCAGAGCTCATCATTGAGCTCATCAAGCTTCTGTGGCCTGTGTGTGAGTGAAGGGCAGGATAATGTATCACAGCATTTCATAACGAGGCTTACTACTTAGACAAGTCTCAGATTGGTACTTGAGTAAGAGTTTGTACTATGAGCTGTTCCGAGTGGATGCCTCTTGTACTTTCCTTTGCATTTTTCATCTGGTAAATACACAAAAAAATATTACTCTGTTCTATAGATAGGGCAATGTAGCTGAAGAATTGATTTATTTTCTCCTTCCCATGAGGCTGATCCTACCCTTCATGTTTTTCAGGGTGAGCAAGCACAAACAATTGGCCAGATTGAATTCTGCTTCACCAAAGAACTGCAGCTGGTAAACTGCATGGCACTGGAGGGTGAATCCAGCCCAATGCACTTGAAGCTTGGAACTTCAGAGCTGTCAGTCTGCAATGATACTCTCCCAACTTATTATCCTTCAGAGGTCCAAGGTCACAAATGAAGCCATAAGAGTTTGAAAAACTTTCTGAACAGCAACAAAACTAAAAATCATGTAATAATTACAAGCCCCTGTCAATATCACAGGCGTATAGTGAAGATTTCTGCTGGAAAACACAGTTCTTTTGCTATTAAAGGAGTGTGGTCCACATGATGGGATCAGCATCTGATCTACAGCTTGGTTTGGATTTTTTTGGCTTACTTATGATTTGAATCAATGTTCAAAAGAGAACTGTGACTTCTCAGTTTGACATGCAGTTGACTGCCACTTCAGCTGCTTTTTGGTTTTTACCGGTGAGTCAGGGAAATTAAGTAACTCTTTGTATTGAAAGGATTATTGTCTCTCTGAGATGAGGTGACACTTTCTTGAGAAGAAAATACTGTAAACAAAAAACAGACCTGTTTGGAGGTCCATTCCCAGATGTGATAGCCACTGCCTTGCATAATTGCTCTCCAGAAGTGCAGAACAGAGATCATGTCCTCTTAGTTGTTGAACCTTTTCTCACTCAGGGATCACAGTGGACCAAAGACAACTTATGCATAACTTCTTAGTGAAGTAATAACTTTCTGCAAGTTTGGCCTGTTCTACCTAAAACATTCCAGGGAGACCGTATTTGTAGCCTTACCTGTTCTTTGATTATTTTTGTGGCAGTAGCTCCATACACTCTTGGGAATCAACCAGTGCTGGAGCTTACATGTTAGTATAGGAGAAAGTTAGTCCCTAGAAATAATTGTTACTAATTTATAGTTGTATTTGAGCGTGCCTGCACTTTTATATAAAAACAAGATTGTCACACTTTGTTCCAAGAAACATCTTTTTATAGATGAAACAATAAATACTACAGGATTTTCAGTAAAAAGTACAGATGTTGGCAATAGTACATTTTAAGCCCATAATGATGAATAACATGCCATGAAGTTGGCTGTCTCCAAAGGGAACCAAATTTTGATGACATCTTCCCCACTGTGCTGTGTTGAGCTATGTGTCTCAAATTGTGTGTCAAAGAAAGAATTATGGCTCAAGGAACCATCTGTTTGTTAGAATAATGTTACTGTGAAAACATTAAATGCAGTACTAGGAACAAATTTGTTATTTTGACGGGATTAGAAACTATTTGCTCTCATTTTTGACTGTCCCTGTGTCTCTATGACCTTTCATTTAATGCTCTGTTACCTTTCCATTCTCGAGTGCTGTCAGTCTTTTTGGCATTTCTTGAAACTCAGTTATTCATTTATTTTTAACAGCCAAGAAATTATTATGGTCTGTCAAACGAGTATTGTTGGGTTTGCCTGTTTTTCTGCAGTTGCTTTAATTCCTCAATCCTGTTTTCTCAGTCAAAGGTAAAGGTGACTCTTGCCAAAAGGAGTCAGCAGAGGCGCACCTGAGTCACAAATGACTAAACTCTCCAGCAGTGTAGATAGTATGGATTCCATACATTTTTCAGCCTCATTTTCAAATGCAAGAAATGCGAAGGTGATGATAAGTTTTAGAACTTTGAGGAGAAAATAACATAATCCAAAATGAGTGAGGTAAATAACATGCCAGCAACTGAGTAAAAATTGACTGAGAAAAAGTAAAGCTTGGCTAAAACAATCTCATGTACTCTGAAGTCCCATTTAAAGGGACATACCTGAAGTACTGTGTTTGCCTTAAAAAACCCACGTCCACCTCCCTTTCATTACAGATTAAATATTTAATTTTTTTATGGTGAACTTTTGAGTAGTAGCAATAAAACGCTATGTGTATGACTGCTGTTGCTTGGGTTTTGGCAAACCCACCTGCCTGACTTCTGGGAAGATACAAGTGTCTTTTAAAAGCTACTTACTGATTGTTATACAGAGATGTGCCAAGATATTATGAAGTTTTAAGTGATATATTTAAGGGATTCTTTGAAATCTGTGTCTGGGCAGCCAGGAGAGCAGCTGAATGAATGCTGTCACCACTTCAGACCAAAGATCATGTCCAGCCCTTTGTGTTCTCTCTAGTAAATGGCTCACAGCCAGTTGTGAGCCTTGTCCGTTGCTTTCTGTCAGAATGTATGCAAGTTCAAGACTGCAAAGATAGGATTGAGGCAGTTTAAAGAAAAGAAGTAAACAAAGGTATATTGGGGATCCATAAAATTCAGTTCTGAAAAGCGTCACTCACTTCCTTGTGCAATACAAATTCTGTCAGCCTTGAAAATTCAGCACAGCCTGGGGATGATGGGTCCTGTATTCTTTTCTGCATCATTGAATAAATTAACTAAATTCCAGCAGCGATGTTCTGTGTGCAGGCTCAGTGGTTTAATGCGCTACTCAACTCCACAAAGGGACTTAGCATGTTTGTACTCTTAGTCCATGTGCTCTCTCATGCAAAATGCTTAAGCATCCCTTGGCATGTAGGTTAGAGTGTGGGTGTGTGTCCCTTTTCCAAGGACAGCCCCTCTTCCTGGGGCATGGGCAGTTCTTTTCTCTCTGTTGTTTTTTCTCTCTCTTCATGGCCTGTGCTGAGCCTCTCTCAGCTGCACAGGAGCCCAGCTTGAGCCGAGTTTATGGTGGGGGCAGAATAGGAGATTGGGAAATGCAGCTTCTGCTCAGTTTCATGAGTTGAATGTATCTTGTGCTTGAGGGCACATCTGTCTCTCCCTACCAGCAGACAGCTGATCTGCCACTGCCAACCACAACAGGAGATGGGAGAAGCAGAGGGGACCTGTCACCATCACTCTTGTCCTTAGTGGGGGCAGCAGCTGGTTGCAGTTGCCCGAGGGATGGGCAAATCCACCTCTGCAGGCTGGAATGGAGGTGGCACAGGCCTCTGGCTGTGTCCCTACTCTGCACCCTCACTGGCTGGAGAGTGCTGGGCTGTGCTCCTGCCCCAGTGCTGCTGACTGGAAGGAAGAGGAGTGGGGGCAGGACTGCAGTATCCACCCAGCACGTCAATACACTGCAAATCAAGTCCCACCAAGGGGGACAGGTTAGGTATCTACAGCTGCAAAGCAGCAGGTTGGGAAGGGGGATTTTGACCAGAATGGGTTCTTGAGTTCGGGCACCTCAGTTCTGGTGTGGTTCTGCTTTGGTCAGCTGTGCTCTGGATCTGGCACTGAGTGCTGTTCAGCCAAGGCCACAGAAGGTTAATGGTGCTGCTAACAGTGTTATTGATGCCTGATGATGCAAGGAGAAATTGTCAGGACTTTGCAAGTTGCTTTCCCAGGAATGGAGCAATCAATGATGAGGAATGTTGTACTTATTGTAAATTCAGACTCATGCTGATAGGGCAGCTTCCTTCACAAGGGTCACTGCATTCCTCCTGTTCCTGTAAATATTCCCTGTTCCACAAAGTTGCCGTAGATCACCCAGTGTTGATAGAAATAATTTTAGAAAGGGTTTCGATTTCTTGTGCTTTGAAGAATAAGAGATTTTGTATACAGGCTGAGACCTGATGTGGAAGATAGGCAGATTATTTTGTGTTTGTGCTATGATTTTCGTTATTCCTTACCTCAAAGTACACTGGAACATCACAGACTGGAGGAGGATTAAATAGACCTCAAGGGCAGCCAAACCCAACCACGTCCACAGATTGGTGGTGTAAATCAATACATCAGTTCATTCAGTGTGAAAATCAGAGTGCTGACATTTATTTGCAATGCTCTAAAGGACTGATATTTCAGTAACCTTTTATAAAACAAAAGAAGTAAAAATGACCATATTTGATGAGAATTTCAAGGTGTTAAAAAATTCTTAAGCAAGCTGGAGTGCTGTTTTGAAAGAAACACTTTTCTGAGTACAGCTCATTTAACAGAAAAGAGGCTGTTTGCTTAGGGTTTTTTCCTGTAACTCGCAGAGTTGTTTGTATTAGAGACCTGTGCTCTGCATGCAAATCAGGGGAGATGAGCCAAAACAAAATTAGCAAGAATTAAAAGCACAACAGGTACCTTGTAACAATTACAATCTCTGTAAACAAGCACGATGCATCCCAGCAGGTACCTGCCATTACATCACTTACTGCTGCTTAGTATTGAATAAAACTTGCTGCTGTTGGCCTTGGAGGGACTTCTCTCTATCCAAAGTGCTCAGCTGAGGGGGGAGGAGCTGTGTGTACTTCTAGCAGAGGCTGGAAGAGCTGTCATGTCACCTGACTGCTGTGATTTTAGCCCATCAGCCTTCCTCAGATCCATCTCCCTTACAGAGATTTCCTAGGTTAGGTTATGAAGGCTGCACATACCCAGATGACTTGTGCTAACAATTCCCAGTGCCAGCTGTTGTGGGCTTGTGTTCCAAAGAACATGGTGAAGGGACTTCCCCTCCTCATAAACCCTAATTTGTAGATATTTGCTAAATTGCTGGGGTATGCATTTGTCAAGGTTTATTAGCCAGGAGGTTGGCTGACTGATGTGTGAAGTGGGAACCACTTGGTTGTCTCCCAGACTCCCAGATGTTTGAGGCTTAGAATACTTGTATCCTACTGAGGCTCTTGTTTTATACCTAACAGCTGGCCCTGACTTCTTTTTTATCCTTCACCCCCTGGGTGCCTTCAGAGATTTCAGGCTCACAATTTCTGTGGGATTTAGTGAGCAGCTTGTCATTTCTGAAGCCTACTGCAGGATAATCACTGCAATAAAATAGCTCTTGGACACAAACTGCCCTCTCATTTCCAATGCCTTGTGTTGTTTTCTCTTAATTTCCTTCATTATGCTCAGTGACTTGAGGGATGAATGGACCATGCTTTTGATCTCTCAGAGTAACTGAAGGCACAGATATTGTAGGAGAAAAATATCCCTCGAATCTCACAGACAAAATATTCTCCAAATAAACACATATTTTCCCATATTTCCCCCTCTATGACTGTGAAGGATTCTGACTGCAAGGAACCCTGCAGGTCTGAAAGAAGGTAGGTGTATTGATGGATAGCTTTTAATCCTTTATTTGTTATGTGTTTGGCATCTGGTTTTTGGCCAGCCTGGGTGATTAACAGACTTGCTGTCACACTTACAAGTGACCAAGAACAATATCTCAAAAACTGAATTTAAAAAGGTGGGGAAAATGGATATTTATTAAATCAGTTAACAGTCTGGGGCCTCCACAATTACTTAAACAGAAATATGGCATGACTAGTCTGGTCTGTCTGGGCAGATGGGAGAAAAAGGAAAGTGGGGTATGTTTTCTTATTTGGCTCTGTCACTATCTCCCCTGCAAGTGAAATTCAGCTTGAAATGTGATGGCAAATTTGTCTCACAAATCAAATAAGACTTCCATATACTTGCTGTGTGTAGAGGACTATTTCATCCTCCCTAGCTCTGGATAAGTAATGGAAGTCTAAATGCTTAAAGATATAATGGCTTTTGGAGGTAATAGAACATGTGGCCCCTACAGTGGTCAAAGCCTTGGTTTAAGCAGCTGAGCTCCTTTTGCTTACATGGTGTGAAATAAGCAGCACTGCAGAGAGATGCCTCATGCAATAGTTGGACTGAGTCTTAAATGCACCTTCCTCCCAGGATGGCAAGGAGGAATGTCCTGCTGCTCTGGTGCAGCCCTTCCTAAGCCTTTTGAGATAAAACAGGTACGGCATTCCTGGCAGGAGTGCAGACAGCACTGGTTAGTGTAAATAAGCAGTGCTTAGTCATGTAGCACAGTCACACTCTTCCAGTCACCCCAAAGAGGTTTCTGCTGCTACAAAGGGGCTCTGCAAAAATTGCTGAAGCAGGTTTTGCAGCAAGGATGGGAACCAATGGCTTCTCACTTCAGGCAATCTAGCCAGTTTTCTTCGCAGCTTCGCAAGGAGAGACTTGGAGGAGGCCTGTGCAGAAAAAAAACCCTCAGTCTGGTGGTTTGGATGCTCAGAGGGGAGAAAGAAGTCCTTGTCCTTGTTTGACCCTGCCAAGGGGAGAGTGCAAGGGACTTCCTCTCACTGCTTCACTTGCTGACACCTGCAAACAGCTCCAGCACTTTCAGCTGTATGTTAAACACAATGGGTGTTCTTTTGCAATGAATTTTATCATGTTGGGGTAAGTGACATGGACTCTTAGGATGCTGCCCCAAAACCTGATAGGTGAAGGAATAACCTGCCCGGAGAGGAAGGAGTGCATTGAGTGCTGAGACTCCTCCTCCTCACCCAGATGGATGAGCTTCAGCAGTACATATCCAAGTGTGTGCGGAATGTCAGAACAAAATGGTGAGAGGTAGCACCTTGCAGAACAAGGTGCCAGGTGAAGCAGTTTCATAAAATTAGATTTTATGCTTTTCATGCCTGAATATCCCCAAATTTCACAAGAAGCAGATATGCTTTTTCTCATCCATCTCTTGAAATTTGCTTAGCAGTGTTCTGCGCATTTTCCCTTCTGCAGCTGAATTCTGCTGGAAGCCACTCGTGGTCAGTGGTGGAAATTTTAATTACTGGGAGCTTATTTTGTAAGCCACAGGGAGCCAGACAGAGCTAATTCCATAACCCTAAATTATAAATAATGTATTATCTAATAGAGATGCTGAAGTCCCTTTAGGCTTGCAAATCAGCCAGTTAATAACTTTTTGGTTTAGACATACTGAACACTGTAATAACCTGATGTCATTTTGAACACAGCAATTAAGTATTCGGTTTACAAGACAAATTGAGACTCATTACAGTCAATCAGGGAGAATTACACAAAGTTAAATTGCAGATATTTATCACAGCTTCTCAGAAGAAAATTTTATTAGCTATTTTGAAGGAAAAAGCTGCTGCTTTGTTATTCTGTAAAAGTACTGCCTGCTTTATAAAGAGCTTCTAATGAGCTCCTGTTCCAATCCTAACATATTCTGGTAATCTGACTGCACCATGCCATCATAGGTCATTGTGAAATTAGAAAGCAAGCGTGACAAGTATATCAGACTGGCAATTTCTTAGCAATTTATTTCAAGATTTTGCAATTGTGATGGCTAAAGGAGACAAAGCTCTACTTTAGATAATGCAACAAGAACTGATTCAGAAGCTAGTGACTTCCAGTGCACTGGACAGAGCAAAACCAGCCAACCAAATAATAAACAAAACAACAACTCAGAAAAAGAAATAGTGAGATTTCATATGCTTAGTTCATCATGTTTGCTTAACTTAGAAAATGTTGGGAATTTTCCAATACTTTAGAGCTCAGTAACGTAAGTAATCCAAAGACCACTTAGTTAAATACACAACACAGATATTTAATTATTTATGATTAAAATTTTTAATTATTTTAATGCCACCCGTCTTTGTAAGCTTTGTACTATATTTATCTTTTTTACAAGATTGACTAAGCTGTAATAAAGCTGCTAAAAGCCAATTACTAATATTGGGGTAATACTAATAATTTGTAGCAGAGGAATTGGAATAAAATTATTTCCATTTAGCCAAGGATTTCAGATGAAATATTAAGTAGCATCATAGCTAGATTTAGAGAAAGAAACCAGGCTGAGGCTGCTTTTCAGAAACTTGCTTGACATCTTTTTCCCCTTCAATTTCTTTACAGCACAGGAGCCCAATGCTATTGGCTCTGCCTGTAGCACTGGGGGGTCCTATTGCATTAAGGCAAATTTTTCTTATCTGTTGAACAAATCACAGAAAGACTCTGTTAATCCCTAACCTTTGCATCATTACAAATGACCGACAATAAAGCTCCTGTTTTATCTCCCTGCTTTCAGTAGCAGCATATTTATCTCCTAGGTTATTTGGCATCATTCAAGTTTAGGCTGAAGGGCTGTGTTTTGTAGTCACTCTTTGTGAAGATGTAATTTACATGAACATTTCTTGAAATGTCACGGTCAACCTCAGTTTCATTAAAGGTCATTGGTATTACAAGAAAACTGGAATATGCATTCAAGTAACAGAGCAGAAAGGTTTGCAGAGAAAACCATCTTAAAGAAGTAGTTTTACCTTAGAGAAATAGTTATGTTTCCATAGGAAGTTTTGCCTTTATTTTCACTATTCTATGCAGAGAATTAGATGTAAAGGCTCTGAGATAGAGAGCATGCCGTGATGCAGCCTGACTGGGCCAGACAGTTTATTACCAAATTTTATTCCAGATTTTATATTTTTCTGGAATTAGCTACCATATGACCTGCTCTCGGAAGTATTTCAGATAATTTATAAAAAAGAGAAAATTGTACAGTTGGTGTTATTTACATGAGACAATAAACAGTTCCAGATTCTGCTAGTTGTGACTTTTTGGGAAACATTTTACTTTTGAGAAATCTTTTCCAGTTTGTTAAGTGAAAAGTGGGGTTTGGTTAGAAGAGAAGACTATCAATCCAGCTGACATACTGGATGTGTCCAGGCTGGCCAAATAGCTGATTTGTTCCAGGATCCATCCAGAACATTTCTGAATCTCAGTTGTCCACACTGTGGTCATTGGCTTCATTTCTGTCCTGGAAGAGCAACTTTTCAAGCCAACCATTTTCTACAGGTCTGAATTATTTCCCAGTGAGCATTTTCTAGACTTTAGCAACCACCAGAAAATATTCTAATGCAGCCAATATATTCGAATGTCCAAAAATATCACAGTGCAGAGCTGTGCATTGTTCTGTTGTAGCTGGATCAAAACATTAGCATTTCAGACAATGCAGTTCTGAGATTCTGAGACTGCTTGTACTTCTAATCTGAACTTCTGCTTTGTTTACATTGGCCTTCCTATTCTGGATTTTACAGAAGAGGGAAAGAAACTAAAGGACCGAGTGACTTGCTGCAGATTACAGAGAAGTAAAATCAGCCATGAACAGACCCTCATTTAGAGCTGCCTGCATTAGCCTAAATTAGATTTGCAGCATTATTTGCTCTGTTTTGTTGCACAGTATTGTTAGGGCTTTGGCAGAGGATTTGTTTATGTGACAGCAGAATTATAAATAACAATGTTTTGTTCCTACAGGTGCTGTTTCACAAATAAAATGACTGCAGGAGAAACAGAGTCTGAAAATAATGTGTCACATATCTGCTTTCAAAATGTATTAATTTATAACAACAAGGCAAGTCAGCATGCATTTTGAAACACTTCTTATAGGATTCCAATCCCCCCAGACGACTTGCATTGCCCATGTGGAGATGAATCATTGCTGTCCTTGAAAACCTTGTACGCTGGTGGAAAGCCCCAAAGGGCCTCTTTCTGTGAAGTACCCACCAACCATGAACACGGGCCCCTTAGAAAGCTTTCCTACTCCACTGGTTTTCCTACTTAGCAAGCAAAATAAGCTCTTTTATCAAGAGACTGAGATCCTCCCTGCAGCCTCTGTCTGCAAAGCCTGATGCACATGTGGGCCTCTTTCCCTAAAGCTTTGTTATAGGTGTGAGATTTTCTTAGAAATAAATTCTGCAATTTGAGAGCTAGTGTGAGGCTTGGAGGGACTGGTCTTCTTAGTGGATGTTTTACTCCTGATTCCAGGTCTCTGAGTTGTTAGACACTTGAAAACAGGTGTCAGACTCACAGGGATTTATCCAGTCAATAACATCTGTAGAGAAAGAAGTAGAAAAACTGTAGAAATTTTTAATAGCTATTTGCTTATTTTGTGAAATAGGCATGACTGCAATGAATAGGCTGGGACAAACGTAAAGTAGTTGATTCCACGGGTGATCTATGGTTGAATTTGTATCTATTGATCAGGAACAGAATTCTCTGGTTGAAACCAAGCAGAACTGGAGACTAAGGAGAATAATTGTCTCTGTTAAAACTGTTTGGAGAGTGCTGTCTGAGAGGACTAGTAATTAGATATACATCTAAGTTGGGGCAGCTGTTTGCCTGGAGTTGCTTTTAGCCGTGTGACTTAGCTGCTTGGTCACGTTATATGGCAGGATAATACACTCACAGAAATGGTTTAAATTGCTTTATATAAGAAACTTCTAGCCAACCATGTCACAGTAATGTCTCAAGGCAAATTGTAGCAAACCTTGAAAGAATGTTTTGCAAATTATTTAGGATGTCATGAACAACATTTTTCTGGTTTTAGTGATACTGAGAAATCATAATTATTCAAGTAAGCCTTTGCCTCTCCAGTGGTAACTGTTTGAAAATAATACTGTCTCATATACTATTCAACATGGATAATATCTTTTTTTTCTTTCAGCAGTCTATTGTGGAACTGTATTATTGCTCATAATAGGGTTTGTGATATTAGAGTAGAAATTGTACCCGTAATCACTCAGGTCAGAATAGCCTGACATGAGAAAATAACATTCCTCAAACCCCAATTAACTGAACTGAGTGATGATTCAGAGATGTGTACAGGATATTATTGGTGACCTATCGAAATGATAAATGTATAATTTTTTTCTAGAACATTTGAACCATCAAATACTTAAGCAGTAGAAACATATTTATGATTATTTCCAGTAGAAACAGTAAAAGGAAGTATTTAAAACAACAGGCTTTAAATATGGGGTAGAACTTAGAGATTTTGAAAACAGCAAAATTCTAAGCTAAAACTACTTTTTTTGATTTAAACTACTTTTAATTTAAAAGCTGAAATAATGCAAATTCACAATTAAGTTAGCTACAGCAAATATTTTTCCACATTACACAACAAACAGATGAGCAATCATTACGATATTAAAATCAAAGAATAAATTAGAGATACTTAATAACTCCATGTGTGTCTACTTTATTGAACAAGGTGCCTAAGAACATGTATCCTAATACTAAGCATTGCAGAATTGTTGTGGAAACCATTGCAAAATGACACGCACATATAGCTATCATAAAAAAAACCCAAGCAAAAACCCTCAACAAAAGCAGTAAGTGGAATACTTTTTAATGAGCTCTGGGGAAATAACACAAACTCCATTTCTGAAAAACTGGTTGTTGCCGCATTTAGAAAAGGAAAAGGGCTGGATTTCATTCTTCAGTGTACCAATGCAATTAACTAAACTAAGCAGAACAAAATATGTCCAAGAATTTCATAATTGGGTCTGTACCATCAGCAAAGTAATTTTGGTCCCTGTGAAACTGTCTTCTCTTTCAGGTTTATGGGCTAGAAATGGTATATGTAGCAGATATTGGTTGATAGCATGAGTTTTTTATCAAGGTAATTCCAGATTTGGTTTCATAGAAGTGAACTGCCAAAACATTTGAAGGTTGTTTGACCAGTCCTGTTCAGCTGCAAAGCTACAAATCTTTACATACAGGACAGGTTTACTGGCAAGCTTTGACTTCTTTTTTCCCACTCCTAAATGTGAGGAGTGAAACCAGCTCAGGCTGTACAGGTGACTCCTGAGGTCACTTCATGAGTCCACTCTATGAAGGACATTACCACAAGGGCTAATGATTATCTTGGCAAAAGTATAATTCTGAAGCATCTCACCAAGAACAAAGGTTTCCTGTTTTTATAATGGTTGGCAGAGAATATCAGGTAAAACAGGAAGGGAGTAGAATGTGAGCTTCTCATTGCCTTAGTAGAGCTTCTTTTTCAGGAGAGATCATTAAGACATTATGAATCTGTACCTAAATGGATTTCTAGAAGCAGTGATTCATACATCAGAATAGTCCCTCCAGCACATACATGAGCCTCTATTCCTATTTTGAAAACTTCTGCAGTGTAAAAAGAAGTTTTTAACAAATCTGATTTATGCTAATATATTGCAGCATTTGAGGAAATCTGTGCAAGATGTAGACTCATCTACATAGAAAAAATAAAGATTTCTGATTGCAGTGTGTTAGGGTCTGTATGAAGTCAAGCAAAGCATTAAAACAAAATGCATTTTCCTTGCTGTATTTCTGTCTGACACTGAAAATGTAGATCATGTGATAAAGGTACTTCTGACCCTCAGTTTCAAGTCCTGTTTGTAGAATCCTCAGGCAAGCAATTATATTTAAAAACTCTTGAGGATCCCTAAGCATAATTTTCCTCTGTTGTATCTTTATGATACTAGGAAAGGTCTAGGAAGGGTTGAGCACGTGTAAAACCATTCCCAGTCCTAATTGGACACCAATTTCAGACTGGATTAAGATGGTTACATAGCAGTTTCACTTGATTGGGATTGAACAGTGGATTGAAGAGTCCTTCTTTACTAGACAGACATTCCTCCTTACTTCTGGCAATTAACTTCATTTTACAACCTTCTAGCTGTAATATACTCTGATCCTAATGATCTTACTTGGACTCAAAGCTCATTTTCAAAGCCCAGATAGATGGGATTTAAACCAGCTTTTACTGTTATGCAATACTGAGTGACACTGTTCTGTGAAATTACTTAGGGATGTTAAACAGACACTTAAATTGTGACAACTTTGGCCTGAAGTCTGAAGATGTGAGACAGAGTAACACCTTTGCAGAGGGGTGGAAAAATACTCCAGCTAATGCTGAGTGAAAGCATAGGATCCCATTGGCTTCAGAAAGTACAAATACCCTTAGAAAGTTGGATATAAGGAAATTGTGCAAAAAAAGCAACACAAATACTAAAAAAATCCCCTATGAGGCAACACTGTTTTAGTTAAGGGGTTAAACATTCACTTGGAATGTAGGGATCCTTTATTTAGCTCCATTTTTTGCCCAAGAGGATTCACATTTCCCACCACTCATGGAAGTCCCTCACCTGGCAGAACAGTCTGGTTTGGCTTGCATCAGCTTTTTGCATTGCTCTTTCCCTTTGCACAAATCAGCACTCTGCTGACAGGACTGGGTCTTGGGACACCTATCCATCTGCTGAACTTTTGAGACACTACCTACAGTCATTAATTGCCTCTTCTCTTCATCTTGGTGACATTTCAGATGTTTTATGGAAGGCTAGGCAGCTTTTCAGCAAGACTGAGGTGATTCTCCATCCAGAAAATAACAATTAAAGATACATGGTGTGGAGAGTGGGAAGTATGAGTTGAAGTGTCTCCAGGGCAAAAAGGTAGCAGTGAATCTTCAGCACTAAAAAGAAAATGCAATTTCTGCAATGCACTTCTGTCTGTTTGCTTCCTAGAAAATATTTTAATATAAAAGAATACAGTAATGTGGTAGAAAAGTACTGGGGGTAAGCTCTGTACATACAGTAAGAAATACATGTCAATTAATCTGGATGCTCATTATTTTGTAATTATTTTGTTATAGGTGAACACTATTTTTCTGTCTTCCTGTGTGCTTGTTGGTTTGTTTTTTTAATCTTACAGGGGATGTCGTTCTGCAATGCAAATAATTTAGAATCCAGCTCCTCTTCACTGACCTTGATAATTGCCTCCAGAAAAAACTTTAAAATGCTTTCTAGTTGAGAGGATGGGAAGAAGTTCAATGTGTTTATTGAAAATTTCCACAGCCATGGGCTGCATGGTCTGGGCACTGTGCATTTGTCACACGAGGTATCAGACAGCCCACACCTGGCAGCCACCTGGGAAGCACAAGGGTGACAGCAAGTTGATGTGGCGTCCTTTGAGGTGCCAGTTCAATGTGCACAGCCCTTAGAGGTGGAAAGTTGGAGCTCACTCCAGTCACAGGCTGTATCCCAAAAAGATCAGCTCAGTCTGCTGTCGGAGAAGGCAAGGGGATATTCCCTGAGGAGAAGAGTTGATTGAATATGGAGTTCCTGCGAGGAGGTGCACAGGACTTTTGTCAGCATTATAATGGCCCTAAAGGTCCTTACCAGTGACACTCATGGGATGGTCCAGGCTAGCTGAACAGATGAACATTCCAGGTTAATTCCCAACTTCAGCCTCTGTAAATCAGCTGAAGGCAATCATTCTGTGTAGTAGTTAATTGAACCCTGAAGACCCACATAGGCATAATGAAGCTAGAGAGTGGAGAAATACTAGACCTCTGAGAGAATGAACATGAGTATGGATATGTTAAGTGAAGTTGGGAAATGAGGGAAGAATTATCCCTTCCATTTTGTTTTATTGCTTATTGAGTATGGATGAAATCTTTGTGAGGGACTTTTGCCACTCTCTTCCAGATTTGAATTGACTTAGGAGACTGTGCAATCCAGCTAAACTCAAATGTGTTGCTATTATTCTTTCTGCTGTTACGTCAGTTTTAAACAAATCTGCTAAAGTTTGAAAAACAAATTACAGTGGGTAACAGGAGCCAAGAGCCCCGTATGTCTGTTGGAAAGGCTCTCATGAGGCCAAGGGAACTTTGTTTTGAAATCTAGCAGCATGACTGCTCTTGCAGAATTCTCATTCCAAGGAGACTTGTGCCTCATTTGCACAATCTCAGACCAGTTTGCCTCTGGTCACCATTGCCCTGCACTCTCTGGTGGAGTACTGCTGTGGGACAGCTGCAATCCTGCTCTGATTTTTGTCTCTTTTTAAGTCTCTGACCAGCTGGTGGTGAGGTTCATTTGGTGAGGCCTTGAAACTTCTTTGGAAGCTGCTTTAAAAGTAACTCATGATAATAAATTCTGCTATTCTTGCAGAACAACTGCGTTTCTTTTCTAACACATATCAGCTTTTATTGATCAGTACTCATACACTAACTTTGGCAAGCTTTTGCTTTTCATCCCTTGCTTCACAAGTTGGGCATTAAATTGTTTTGAGAAATGAAAAAGCAAGTTAGGGACATGTAATGGTTCTTGAAGGAGAACACAGAAATCATAATATATACGGGAACATCAAATATAAATGAAATGTAAACTTCTACTGCAGGCTTAATTTTATTTACAGACAAGAAAAACATTGATTTTGGAAAAAATAATATATTGTACTTGTTCCAGAGTTTTTCAAACTCCCTTGATGAAAAGATAGCAAATGGATGATAGAAGAAGACCCAGGAAATCCATATCTTAAAACATCAGGGTTTTTTACCAGCTGGGATTTATTCTGTTGTACCCTCTTTCTCTCAGTCATTCTTGCTAAGAACAAAAACCCCACTGGAAGTAAGCTACTACAATTTAATATGCATCTGAATCAAAATATCAATTAGCCAGTGCTCCTCTGACTGACAGCCTCATGGGTCAGATGTGAGACTCCAAGGCTCTGCATTTCCTCCACCACAAACACTCTCTGCCCTTGCTCAGGGCAGGCAGGATGTGTGCCCCATACACAACAAGAGGTCAAGAGCAGCAGCTGTTCCCTTCTTGCCAGAAAGCCCTTCCTGGAAAGCGCTGGAAAGCGCTCCCAGCAGGAACCCCAGACGTGCTGTGCTTTCCCTCTGGAGCCTATGAGCACGTGGCTCTCCTCCAGGTGACCCTCACCCAGGTGATCCTTGTTACAGGAAGGAGGGGCTTTAAATTAGTGCAGGCTGGGGACGTAGATGCCTCTTCTGCCTTTGTGGCTGTGGTGTCTTCTGCACTTTGTGCTGGTATTGTGGTACTTTGGGGAAGCAATATTGCCTGGATGGTGAATATGGAAGCACAGCATCCCTAGGGACTCCTGGGACTGTGGTACTGCTGCGCTTTGACTTGTGAAGGTGGGAAAGTGACTCTGAGTAGCACCATTTCCTTACTGCTTCTTGGGGGAGAAGAAGGGCACCTAGAGGTAGACTGCTAGCACATACCTTCCTGATGTATTCATCTTGAAAAGTGGTAAATGGCATGGAAAGTACAGGTAGGCTTGTTGTTTCTGAGCCTTCCTGCTGCTGCTTGTGTGGTGGGAGCTTGGCTGTGTAGCATAACAAGCTCACCTGTGGACACCTCATCCCAGCCTTGAGTGCTTCTACCCCACCGGTAGGTGGGAATTCTGGTTTGTGTGTGTAACTCATCTCAGTAATGTTGCTATGAAAAGCACTTGCTTGACCTGTAATGTCTCTTGTGGAAAGAGTTGCTATGTTACAGCAGGTGTCTCTCTGCTAGTGGGCACTGGAAGTGTTAAATGGTTAGGTTCCTTGTTGAGCGTGATTTTAACTTGCCCATCAAGCTGCTTTTTTTTTGCTTTTTTAAAATCTTCCTCAAAGGGATATGAAATGTGAGTTATGTGGGGGTGGTTTACAGCTGTGCTGTGTAGCCTGGCTCTCTGTTCAGTCTCACAGCATTCGAGGATTTTAGCTCTGGTCTATCACTTTCTGTCCCCAGCTCTCCCCTCTGTCCTTGCCTTTGCTAATGGCAGCTGCCCTGATGAGGGGGAATTCTTTCTGGAATTGCAGAGTTGATAGAGGCTGGCTGGGCCGCAATCGAAAAACCTTCAATCATCACCCATAATATATTTCATTTCTTGAGCTCAGATATTCAAGTCTGAATCTCAGTTATCTCATGCTTGTCTATAAAAATAAGCAGCTACTGTGGTATTCATTTGGAAAAAGTAATGAAAATACAGCATGTCACATGCTTAAAATAGCAAACCTAAAAAACTGTTACTTCTGTCTGCTTAAAATTCAAAAGACTGGAGAAATTAGCTCAGTTTGGGGTATGATTTGTTTTTTTAACAGAATTGGTTATAAAGCACCTGCAGAGTTTAGTAACTCTTCAGGCTAAAGTCATCTTTAAAGAGACAAATGAGAACTGGTTGAAGGGGAAGAAATCATACTGACTATTTGGTTTTGGATTAGAAATTCTTGATTTATGATTTAATTTGTGTGTATGCATTCTGAGGTCTTTATTGGTTTGAATGTTCCATTTGAGAGGTAGTAATTCCCTTTGATACTAAAGACACTTGATGTTGCAAACACCCTCCTGTAATAATGGAGGATTTGTGCTGTTTATGTTCAGTAGACCTTATTAGTTTCCAGACTGTACGTTAGATCCCTTAAACAAGAATTTATGAAGCTGAAGTATGTCAGCTTCAATTGGTGCTGCCTTTACTCCTGTTCTTAGTGTGTGAGATCGTGATTTACTGAGTGAAAACCTAGCAGCCTGTATGAGCTTTCAAAATTAATTGTAAATATTCTGATCCTTTCCTCTGTTCAAGGTTGTGGCTTCCTCAGGCTCTGTGTGAATCTTGTGAATGGATATGTTTTGTTTCTCTGTTATTTCTTCAAATATCTTTGCAGTTGCTGAAAATCTCATGTCTGTGTACAGGTTTGATGAGAGTCTTTTGTCTGAGTAGACATATGGAAAGTAATAAAGTGCATTTTCTTAGCTTTTTTTCCCCCTAATGTTGAATGAAAAATGGACCTTCTTTTAGGAAGGCTATAATTCAGTTACTCCATGTGTTTAATCAGATTTTTAGCAGGATGTAAACTGAGAGGCTGCCCACAAATGAACTAATACATTTGTCCTCAGTCACCTAAAGTGTCTGTGTCACAGCCATTGGGTAGATTACTGTGGAACTTTCTGTGATGTGTAATCTTACATCACATTAATGTTACTCTTACTGAGTTATGCTTGAAATATTGCTTACTGTTCTCTCTCTGTATTTTTAGGCAATCTTAATGTCTCTATCACAATGTTTTCTCCTCTGTTACAGAAAGAAAATTAAGGAAGTAAGCTTTTTTAGTTATAAACTTCTTTAATTTAGAAAGTTTATATGAAAAAAATTAGTTCCTGAGCATTCTGTCACCAGGATGTTGTTCTAGATCTAAAATAATAATTTCATTATTTACTTAAGTGGACAATTTAATTGGACTTGTAGATATAACTACTGATAGAAACAGTGACTCGTATGAAAGTAGTCTGTTTTCATCAATGAAAGTTAAAGAAGACTTAAATGGCATTGAGGTGACAAGGAAGAGTTTTTCCCTTGTTTTTGGGGGAGGCAAGAAGGGTACACTGGGGTGGTATTATCTCTGGATGCAGTAAGCATGGCAGGTAGAGTAAGCGAAGTGTCAAACATTCTCCCCCGTCATCCTGAATTGCATTATTGCCTCCAGTTTTTCCTGGCCCTGAGTTGAGGGCAATGTGACCATCCTTTTCCCTTCCCATCCCCTTATTACGGCTGTGGTAAGTGTTCAAGCTGTGCTGCAGCAGCTGAGAAGCCTTGATCCAGCCTGACTGGAGCTGTTTGTATTCAGCTCTCCAACCTCTGACAGAAGTGGCTGTGTGCAGCAGGCAAGTGGAATCCTCTTTGTTCAGCCAAGGTACTGCTGCAGTAGGAACTGGCAGAGATGGGAATGTGTCCTTGGAAATCTGCTCTAGGGCATTGTGAGCTGCTCCTTGAAGAGCTGTATATAGTACATTTTGGGGAAAACAGTCTCTTCTGTGCTTGTAAGATGAAAACATGAAGTCACAACATTTAGTGTTATATTGTGTAGCAGAAAAGTTTTTGCTACAGCTTGTCTTTGTTGAACATTTTCAACTGTTTACAGTGTGTAATGAAAATTACTGCTTTAATGGAGACTATCCCAAAAGTTTGTACAGGGAATTGCTGTGTAGGAGATGAGTTGAGTAAATGTTTGAGGGTCAACATCTTTGCCACAGGAGTCCTTCCAATTTTTTTATTATTAGGTACAGGATGTAGCAGGTAAGGCTACCTTATGTTTGGCAGCTCATCCCTGGGACTGGTGAATGCCTTGCAGGGTAAGGAGACTAATGGGCTCTGGATTTTGGGCAGACTGTCAGCCAATAAGCTCAGGCTTTCTAGCTGTGCAGGCTTGCAGTGCAAACATGATGCAAGTACCCAAATAGCTTGTGGAAAAAACAGTCACCACCTGATTTAGTGTAGGTGGCACTTCAGGGGGATTGTGGAGCTTGGCTGATGCCATGTGATGCCACTTGGTGCTGCTTCCAGTTTTCTGCAGTGGCTCACCAGCCCCAAGACACTCAGGTTTTTGAAGCCAGACCCAGTATTGTACCTCAGCTGAACTGGTGGGTCAGTGAAGGAACAGACTGAGGTCTTTGCTGTTCCAGCCAATTATCCCTACTGGGGACATCAGCTAAGCCATGTCTGTACTGAAGGAAGCTGGTCTACGGCAGATATCTGAACTAGGCTTTCTGTTTTCCAAGTTAATTCTTTTGGTATTTAACTATTCAGTAATATTAAGAACTGATAAGTGTAGGATGTGCTAAGTACCTACAGCCTTAATGCAGATAACTAACAGATGTGAAAAGTGTTTGTTTTTCTACAGCTCCTAATAGCCCTCATCCCTGTTCTGCAGAGGCACCAGGCTGGTTTATAATAGCTGTCTGTTGCCTCCTTTAAACTAAAAGAGTCTATTTAGTCTTTTTGCTCTCTAAGCATATTGATTTTTATGTTCAGTCTAGACCTTCTCATTAAATACAAATGGTGAAGCCAGACTATTGCAAAGGTTAGGAGTTAAACTGGCTTTCTCTCCAGTTTTGAGCATTTGTCATTTCAGGGGACTCAGCAGACATGGTTTTAATTTGAAAGTGTTAAGTTATGAGCTTTGCTGGGGGCAGATGCACAGGGCTTTGATATTGAATGCCTTCTCTGCCACTGTTTCCTCTTGTGTTTCTCAGGCATGTACTTCACAGCTGAACTGTAAATTGTTTTAGCAGCACTAGTGGTGCCTCTCCTGTTGTAGTAAACACCATTTCCCCTGTGTCTGGCACAATTAGCAGTGTGTCGTTTCTGTTTTGTGCTTCGTTCAGGTTCTGCACAAATGATGGTAGGCTATCCAAGTGCTGAGCTTGAAGTACTTAATGCTGAGATACTGAACAAATAAGCTGAGGAGAAATGTATTCATCTTGTTTAGGAATGAGCATTTCAACACCTGCTCTCATGGAGAAAAAGTAGTGTGAGGGATTTTGTCGATTTGCTTTCAACCAGAAAGAGTAGCTTTTGGTAACTTTAGTATGAAACCAAAAAGTATAGGCAACTTAGACTTCCCTCCATCAAAGAAGGATGCATAAGATCCTGTTTAAAACCTGCCCTACTTTTACTAGTTACTTCTAGCATTTGACACTTACCCATTTGCCACAGATTGCATCCATCTAACACAAGCTTGACTGTACAGATTATAGGAAACCAATCATGCACAGCATGTTTCTTTCACATTTGGGATGGTGTCATGAAAGTCCCATATGAGCCCCAAAGACCATGTGTTCTGCTTCCCTGCCATAAGGCTGCATTTTATGGTAAACTAGAGCAGTTTGGTTGCTGCACAGGCAGAAGGTCACTTTGCTCAAGTTTTGAGCTCAAGCTCCGAGCTCAAGCTCCATGCAGATGAATGCATGTGTTTTGGCATGAGGTGATGCCATTCAACTGAGCACTGAAGTCATAAACTTGGAAGGGTGTTGAGCTAGTGGCAGAGAATAGTATTTCTCTATGCTTCTTCCCTTTTGTGCATCAAATGGGGAAATAGTCCTTTCCTTTTCCACAAAGCAGGGGACATGGAAGTTATTAAAGTATCTTAATGTGATTTGTACACAATGCTCTTCGGAAATTTTCTTTTGTACTTGTGTATATTCTGCTAGTGTAAGAGTTACTGTAACCCAGCAGGATATTGATGTGTGTAATCCCCCACTCTGCATCTGGCAGCAACTATTAGCTACCACTCAGGAGACAGGTAAAAATAGATGAAAAATCACCATGTGAGTAGTTCAGTGCTTCCTCACACGGGAGATAAAAATGCTTTTATTCACTTGATGCAAGTCGAACTAATCTTGCAATTCTCATCCTAGCTATCATATCTGCAAATATTACTTCTGCTATATTGTAAGTGTGGTTAACTAATACTTTTTTTCTTAGGGAAAAAATCTGTAACTGCTTCTTGCTCTGACCAGATTTCTTGTGTGTCCTCAGAGACCAATTTCTTTGAATTTCTGTCTGCTCTTTTGTGTGGGTGTTGTGGTGTTTTTTCTTGGTGTTTTTTGTTTTTTTGGGTTGTGGTGGTGGTGTTGTTTTTTGGTTGGTGGTGGTTTTTTTTTTTTTGCCTCAGTGTTCCATAGCCCTCTTCCCTTCTNTTTTTTTTTTTTTCCTCAGTGTTCCATACCCTTCTTTCCTTCTATTTCTTTATTCTGCTCCTAATGAAGCATTTTTGGAAGTGGACTTCTGATTTTGTGATGCTGCAAAATAAAGGGCGGGGGAAAATTACCCAAACCTCCATTTTCATTTGAGCTGAGGTTAAAAATTTCTGTACTTTGTTAGGTAAGGATAAGAAATGGCATATGGAATGCATGCTTTGGTTAGTACAGTTATTTTTGAATATACAATTTGGGTCCAATTCATCTTGGTGCTGGAAGAGTGTAGGCAGTCTACTGCACAGTACATGTATCATGCTTAGAAGTATATGTGTCAAAGCAATAACAAGATCTCATAACTTGTTTTTCCCTGCTTTTATTTTGGCAATGTTTAGATTGACTGAAGTGGTCTGGAAATAAACTTATGAGTTTTGAGGTCCCAACTTGATAACAGTTTAATACTTAAGGAAGCATGTAACTGTATGTCTCAAGAATGAAGTTCAGGGGAAAGTTATAAAAACATTAGATCTGCATGGACATGTGTGTAACTTGACTACAATGCAATGACTCCAAACCTTGAATTTGCCTTCCCTGGGATTATCTAGACCTTCCCAGTTCCCTGTTGCCACAGACACTTTGCTCTTGCTCTCAGCCTGTAGCATCCAGTATTTGTATCTCAAAGGCTAAAATACAGTCCTGTTAACTGGAGTTAAACAGTTTTTAAAAATCAAGATGGCATCTGATATAGTCATATACAATCTTCTTGGGGATAATGTCTGGTTGATAAAGGTCTCCCTGGTTTTTTTTTAAAATCAGCATGGCTTGTGCTCTGAATTTGTTGTGTTTGGTCCTGGCTTTGGCCTCACAGTTGGTGCTATGAGGCTGTTTGGGAGTGCCTGTGTGTCAGGTCATAGGCAGGAATTCCATCTCTCACCTGTTGCTAGGGACAGGGCACAAGAGCCAGGGAGTGTGTTACAGCCAGCTACTGCAGCTCCCGACCTCAGTTGTGTGTCTATTATGTGATTAACATCATTCCCACTATGCTTTTTTGGTGAGCAGTAAGTAAAGGCAATAATCTAGATACTTAATTGCTCAATCTGTAAAGCAGATGAAACTGCATAATTGGTGTTACAAGTTGTTACTTAAGTGTTGTCATAGATGGCAAGAGAAGTGTTCACATTCTAACACAATTAAAAAACTGAGTTCTTGCAGCAGTATCTGAATGCATGTCTCTGGTTGAGGACTAAATTTTTTTTCTTTACTATGATTAGTGAATTTGATGTTCCTAACAGTGTTAAGCATTTGGTCTCATGGGGAGCTTATTCATGTTAAACAGAGCTTGGGGAAGCTGAGATGGGACTGGAGGAGGAACATTTCTCAAGTGCTCCTTTGTAGACTGGCAGAAGAATTTTTGTTGTTAACGAAAACTTGTGCTGAATTTGTGCAGCACTGCTTATATGGAATTAAGCTATGGCATTTTAAGCATGGAACAGAAAAAAAAATACATGCTGCATATTGACTCTTTGTTCCAAAATGGTTCTTTGAAAAGCAGTGATTTATTTAACACTAAAAGATTTTGGCCCCTGATGAAGTTGCCCGAACAAGTTAAAAATGCATGTTTTTTCCTAAATCTGAGGAGAATTCAAATCAATATCTACATAAACCGTGGTCTCTGGCAGTGGTCATGTGGTGTGTTGTCATGCTTGCTATAGTAAGGTTGAAATAGCTTTTGAGATGTGAAGGAGGAGGAAAGGGCACGTGAATAAACAGACTACAGGCTTCGTAGTACAGAGATACAATACTAAAGGAAGTGATAGTTAATTCTTTTTAAGGCTGGAATAATACCGGGCTTTGTAAACCTTAGCTATCCTTATGCTAGCCGCACGCTCTGTCACGATTCCGACGTTCTCCACAGTGGCCATAAACTAATTTTCCCGTCGCCTCTCCAGNGCGGCTCCCCGGGGGCAGCGCGAAGCCATTTTGCCGAGCGGGTGGGCGCAGGGTCCTGCTCCGCGCCGTGTCCCGTCCCCCCCCGAAATCTTCCTTTCTCCGCTCTCCCGGCGGCCGACGCGCGCTCGTTCTGCTCGATCCCGTCCTCAGGCAGGAATCGCCCAGCATGCCGATCGCCCACTTGCTGGAGCTATGGAAGGGGATAGAGGTGGAGCCCATGGAGACGGAGGTGAGCGGCAGCGGGGGCGTGCGGCAGCGGCGGTGCCGCCAGCCCCCTTTTCCCGCCGTGGGAAGCGCCTCGGTGGTGCCCAAGGCTCACGGAATGGGTGTGATGAGCACCCCTGGCCCGCTCCGCTCGCTGCTGACGGCGGGGAGCCGGGCGAGGCTCGGGAACCTGTTGCCTCACAGGCGGAGCGGTTTGGAGCGGAGCCCGGGCAGTGCGGGATGTCCCGTCCTGTCCTGCCCGCCCCGCACCGGGCTCGGGTCGGAACCGTGTCCCGGGAAACTGGGGAGGCTGCAAAGGAAAGAGCGTATACAGCAGATGGAAACCTGCAAAGCAGGCTGAGTCGCACTCAGGCTCGCATTTAAACATGAAGTGTGTGATCTGTAATTTGAGGCTCGAATGGATCCGTGGACCTCATTCGGGTTCTGATGACCCATTTGCCCATTACCTCGTAGCGTACGACTGTGCTCTCCGGATCATACTGGAAACCCGGTGCTGTGATAATTAGCTGGCTGCTCAGTTCCGTATGCTCGCGATTTGTTTTGCAGTGTTTTCATTACCGGCAATCTGAGGTTATCTGGTGTCCAGAAAGGCATCATTCAAGTTCAAAAAGTGTTTGGACAGTGCTCTCAGTCACATGGTGTGATTCCTGGGGACGGCCTGTGCAGGAGCTGAGCTCTGTGATCCTTGTTGGGTACCTTCCAGCTTGGATTATTCTATGATTTTTGTACTGTAATGGGACAAGGTAGATTCCTGAGTATTTCTGGGACTGTTGAGCAGTGCAAAACCCCCAAAATATTTTCAGGTCAATTGCTTGTAGCACAAGATGCACATTTGTAACAGACAAATGGTTGAAATAGATGAATGAAACTTGTGAGGTGGGGGGTGGGGGGGTGGTGGTGGTGTTTATTTTTTAATCCCCCCACCCCCTTGTTTGATTGAAGTCCTGTAACAGGGTTTTGGTGAGAGGGAAAGATGGAATAGTAACTGAGCCAGACAGGTTATGGTGAACACAAAACGCTTGACTCAAAAGGAGCTGCTGAACTGCAGGAAAGGTTTTGTGCAAGGTGTTAGTTTGTACATGTAATCAATATCACAGAAGTGATAATGTGATATATTATACCAGCACAGATCATTCTGGAGTCCCTAGGCTAAAAACAAGCTGTGGGGAGCTTGCAAAGGTTTAACTCACCTAATTCACTTCTGAATACTGTCACTTGTTCCACTTTGTGGGATGCAAGGAACCCGAGGGCTTATAAACAGGTTATAACTGGGAAACTGTGTATCCTTCCTGATTTTGTCTTAAAAGTCAGCTGACACCTTGTTAAATCACTTCCACAATGAGAAGACCTGTATAACTATATTTATAATTAACAGCTTTCTGCTGAACCTCATAGAAATGGTGCTCCCCTCCCAAGTCTACCTTTGCATTGAAGGGTATTCAATGTGCATGTACATGACTGGTTTTTTTTCTTCCTCTTCCCCTCCTTTCTAAAATCAGTTTGATTTTTGTGTGGCCAGTGTTTTTCTTTCTGGCTGGCCCAGACAGAAAGTTCTTCAGTCATTACTTCTTCTGTTGTCAGTTTCTGGGAAAAGCTCCCCTAGATCACAGGGTAAATCCTGCACTAAAGCCTAATGTACATTCCCTAGGACAATATATTTGTGTTGCCACCTTTTTTGCTGGTAGAGGACTACTTAGGCCTTTCTTTCAGAAGAGGCTGTGTGGATCTCCTTACCAAGGTTGATTGACACTTTGCAATGATAGTAAATCAGATGTGTGGGTTTGTAGGTTTTGGTGGTGCTTTTTTTACTTTCCTGCTTGAAAGAACAGCATAGCTGAGCGACGCTGTTCTATCACTTGCTGAGATTTTAATTGCACAAAGTTTAGATGGTTAAAGAATTGCAGGCATAAACTCCTGCAGTTTAGATGGGAACAACAGGTAAAGCACCATTTATTGGCTCTGTTTATTGCTGTCTCTAGGCACAATAAAGATATGCTATAACTTAAGACCATTTTAGATCATGCTATAGATAGAATTGCTAAAGTACTGTTTGCTCAAATTGAGTAAATGCACATAGAAATTAATTTCATCTCCTTTGGGCTCATGTCCATGAAGAGATTTTCAAACAACAGAAACATTTACTCTTTAATGAGCTGAATGCAGCTTAAACACTAGTGGTTGTACTGATTGAAGAGAACTGTCATGGTCTCTGAATCTGTGTGGGATAAAATGTTTTCATGATTGTCTGCAAGTTGTTCTTTTTCACAGAAGCTTTTCACAGTTAGTAGACAAGGAGGGAGACTGTTTAATTCTTTGATGCATATGGACCTGTTTCTCCTTCCCTTCCTTAATGCCAGAAATCCTTTTAAAACAGAGACATTTATGAGTGCCTGTGCATGACTCAGGTGAATGACTTGCAGATATTAAAGACAGCTTTTATAGTAAATCAATCACTTAATAAGGAAGCATGCATCAAGGACATGTTCTACATTATGTTTGTGTAAAGGAAGATTAGAGTGAAGTACTGCTGCTTTCGCCTGTTGACTCAGGAGGTCATTAATTGTGTTTGACAAGTAAGCAAGAAAATTGGGGTATTTGCTGTTCTAGAATTTCTTTGAGAGTAGGTAAAATTATTGATCCCACTCAAGCTGGATGGATAGGATAGTGAATTACAGCTTTGGGAATATTCTTCCTGAGGAAAGGATTGTGTGATCCAGCTCTGTGTAATCTTTCTACCTGTTCTCCAAATGGTTCATCACTTAATGGATTTTAGGTGAGCATAACATTTAAATGGAAGCTGAGTGTTTAGAAAATTTGCTCCTATATATACACACATATTCTCTCTTCCCAGCAAGAAATGATGTTCTATTTCTCTATTTTTTTCAGTAATAATCTTTTGTTCTTTATCCATTTTATGACAAATTTGGCTTCAGCTATTCATCAGCAATTTTAATAGTTCTTTTATTATGCTTTTTTCTCTTAACATTTTATATATCTTGGAGAAAGCAGGTCCCTATGGATTCAGAGGTTAGTTTACCTGTGCAAAGTGTGAAGAATTGAACAAGCCTACTATAGTAGGATAAATTGAAAGCAGCTTAGCTGCCTGAAACTAAATTGACCGTATTTTGTGCTAGATCTTGGCTTAAAATTGTGTTTGGCAGCATATATTTACAGGGTTTTCTTCTCTTTTCTCCTCTCTGTTTACTAGACTGTGGTGGAAGATGCTGCCCCGGATGAAGAGCCTGTAAAAGAGGTAAATCAGCCAATTCATGGATCACACAAATGTTAACAAATTACTATAATATTACCTTCTGTCTTCATGAAACAAAATGTCTCTGGTACATTTTCTCCACAAGCTTGTAGCTGTCAAGATACAAAGCCAATCCATTTTTGGTCTCTTGTAACAAGGTCAAGTGAGGAATAAAAAGATGTGTTCAACTAGAGTAGTGGAATTTTATTTTGCAGATATTGGCTGTGCATTTTTCCCAAGAAAGGGCACACAGCTTCTTGGGTTGTATAGTTTTCCTGCAGAAAAGATTTCATAATGACCTTAAAAAGAGTAGCTGTGATACTTAGAAGGTTTGTGTATTGTAAATTGTGCATAAGTTAATTCCACAGACCATTAAATAGAAGTCATTTCTGCTTGTTCCCTTGGCTGGCTCTTCACCACAACGAGACTGAGCTAGCCCTTTGCTTCAAGTTAATCTGTTGTTGTATTATTGTTCTAATTAAAAAACAAAACAACAAACAAGCAAATCCAAACCTACAGAAAAAGGTAAGTCTTGTCTCCAAGTGTTTAAATGCTGCATAAGTCATATGAAGATATAAAGCAGGCAAGGGCAGATCATCATTCACTATTGTGATGAGTTGAGGGCAAAGCTTGACATTGGTCCCATGTGTCAGGGTGAGGTGCTGCTGGTTTGTGTAGAGTGAGCCAAGGTGTGCTTGACAGATGGTCAGCTATTTGCTGATGCCAAAAAGCAAAGTAGACTGAATCCCTTCAGGACTGAAGGGAGGCTGCAAAGATGCATGTCTAACTAGCCACACCTTGAAGATCAATTTCCTGGTATCTCTTACTCCTTGAAGTATAAAACTTACCTTTGATGTCTGGTTTTCTGTGCAAAGATGTGTTTTTGTTCATTTTTACTATGTTAAAGGCATAGTTTAACCTCCTAATGATAGGGAGGAGGAAGAAATCTTAGCTTTGATCTCTGAAATGAGTGCACCTTCCAAATGGATTTTTTTTCCTTCCATTACCATTTCTTAAAAAGAGCAATAAAATAATCTTTAAAAAGCTTGGGGAAGAAATTAAGTGCACGTAGCTTGGCTCATCACTTTCTTTGAGGATATGGCTGCAGAAAAAAATCTGGTTTGTGGGTTTTAGGAGGACTTTTTTGTGAATATAGCCTTCATTTCGCAAATTAATTTAAACCTAGTGAATTTTTATATGAACTTCTTATAATTAAGTTTGAAATTTGGGAGAAAACAGAAGGCATGCAATGACTGCTTGTACAGAAACCTTAATCCTGTGTTCTCATTTTCTGATGTAAACATTGCAGTGTGCAATTTAATATCTGTAATGGTGTTTCTTTCTGATTTTTTTCCTCCCTTTCTCTGCTGCTGCCATGCTATTTCCGCCCTTTGTTGGCTCAGTCTGTAAGCCTGTTCCATTTCCATGAGACTTGTGTCCTGCTGCAGTGGAACTGTAAGAAAGAACTCTTCAGTGACTGATAGCTGTGCTATGCCCATCCCCAAAGATTTTTTTTTTTGTTTTGAAATATTGAAGCAGTGACTTAAGGAGTGAATTTAAATCGTGTAGTGCAATGGTTCACACCTGCCTAAAGGATGTTTTTGCAAAAAACTTGCCTAAGGCTTTGTTGGCCTCCTGATGTTTCTCCAGTGCTGTGTGTGTAGTGTGGACAAAAGAGATGGTGATAAAATGCATTATAAAAACTGCACTTCTCTCTTTTTTTTTTTCTGAGGTCTGATTTTCCTGTTGATGGACAAGTTCTTTAAATGTCTTGGGGGCATAAATGAATGGGGTTGTTGGACCCAGTAAGTGTTCTGAGCTACATCTTGGCTCTAGAGCACCGTGTCAGCTCTTCTCTAGAATTGTCACTCAGATCACTGAGGGTTGCTATCAGGGCTTTTTCCTAGGAGGAGGAACATCCCACAGATGTTCCAAAAACAAGCAGATTAGTGGATGGAAATTTCGTTAAGAGAATTTTATACTCTTGCAGCAGTTGCTGCTTATATTAGTGGGATGCAGTTTCTCTTAAGAGGTTCTTTTTGACAAAATGGCATTTTCTTGCTAGAGAACGATAAGTCTGACTATCTGTGTTGGTTAGGGACCCCAACATAATTAATGGTGATGTGTCTTGTCTAGTCTATGTCAAAGTGTTGTCATTCTATCTACATTTCCTTGAAGGTCCAATTGGCAGCAAAATTCTTTGTCACATTTTTCTAAAATAATGAGTATATGTGCAAAACAGCTCACAGTACTTTGAAATTACAGCATTCAGAAGCTCTCCTGTAACATTGCTTTGAGCTGTTTTACCCTTTCAAGGGAATTTGTATGCTCAAACATTGCATGGGGCTCTCAGGGAAAGCAGAGCATATATGCAGTGGAAATGCTGATGGCACAAACAGAACCGTGTGGCAAAAGTGAAAATGGCAGTACCTAGGCTTACTCTGAACTCCTGTGCAGTTTCCAAAGACATGTAACTTCTGCTGATACTGTGTGCACTGGTGAAAATACAAATACTGAAACTGGAGAGAGCAAAGGTGAATGCTCTGTGTGTAGCTCAGGGCAACCACATGTTGCAGGCTCTGCCACTGTCCATAGCGAGGATATGAATTTAATACATCCTCAATGAAACATCAAGTTTCTGTAACCAATGGCAGTAACAGCTTGTGTGATAACTTTTAGGAACTGAAGGAAAACTTGATTGAATGATCACAATGAGGAAAGCATGAAACCTGCATGTCAGGCAAAATTTTATATTTGTTGCTGTAGTGCTGCTGTTATCAAGGCAATAAATGTTTGTGGCAACATACAAAACTGATGTTGGAGGGTGCCTCTGGAGATCATCTAGCCCAACCTTCCCTGCCTTGCTGAAAGCAGTGTCAGTGGTGGGAAAGTGCTTGGCACAGCATCCAGTTGTGCCTTGAATGGACTCTACAAGCTCTCTGAGACCTGGTTCTAGCATTTGATCACCCTAAGAGGAAAAGAAGACATTAATGTTTAAAATTTCCTGTGTTTTGGTTTGTGCTCACTGCCTCCTTGTCACTGGAGATACCACTGCAAAGATTCTCATTCTATCATTTTTATTTTCTCTCTTTGGGTATTTATACATGTGAATAAGGCACAGTCTCCATTCTTTCCTTGTCTCCTGCATTGTGTTCTGCAGGGCATACAGTTCCAGCTTTCTCAGAATCTTTTTTTGTAGGTCAGATCTGCTCCTGCATTGTTTTATTTTTGTGGTAATTCACCTTCACTTGCTCCAGTATGTTCATGTCTTCTTTTGAACTGTGTAAGTCCAGAACTGGGCATCACTCCAGATGTCTCAGCAGTGCTAAGAGAAGAGAAGGATCACTCCACTAGACCTGTTAGCAAAACCTTTTCTAATACAGCCCATTGCATTGTCTGCGCTTTTCACATAAGGCCTTCTTATTTCATCTTCCCCAACACAGAACCTTGCATGTTCCTTTGCCAAACCTCAGGATAATACTGTTGGGCAGTTTCTTCAGTCAGAAAAGTCCCTCTGAACACAACACAACTCTCTGGTGTTATCAGCTGTTACTGCATTTCGTAACATCTATAAACCTGTAGAGTGTGTAGCCTGCCCAATCATCCAAATCACTAATGAAGATGTTAAATAATGCAGGACCCAGTCTTGATCCCTGAGGTATGCCTGTGACTGACTCCAACTGAACTTTGTGGGGATCACAACCCCCTCTGGGTTTTGTAGTTCAGTTTTTGGTCCGTCTCACTGTTCACTTATCTGATTCAATCAGTCCTTCGTCTGTTTGAGATGATGTGGGAGACGGGTGCAGTCTTCAAGGAAGACTTTTGACACTTTCATTCTTCAAAATGGTGAAGACTGTCAGGTTGTTTATGCACTATTTTCCTCTTCACAACTACGTGGTGACTACGGCAAATAATTTTCTTGCCATTCATATGCCTGTGAATTCTTTCCAAAGAGATTTGATTCATCACCCTTTCAGGTACTGAGGTGAAGCTGACTGGGTTGCAATTTGCTGGATCTTCCTCTTGAAGAGAGGAACTACATCCTTTCTCATACCTCTCAAGAAGCTTCTCCAATTGCCATGTGTCTTCAGAGCACTGAGTGACCACACAATGATACTGGTCAGTTCCCTCAGCATTAATGGACACATCTCATTGAGTCCCACATTCTTTTGCTGTGTTTGTTTAAATGCCCCCTAATCTGACCCTCCTTCACCAAAGCCAAATTCTTCTTTCCCACCTTTTTTTAGGGGCTCAGAATTACTGGTAAAGACCAAGGCAAAGAAAGGAATGGGTACACTGGCTTTCTTGTATCCTGTGTCACCATCTCTCCTTCCCTGCTCACTAGAAGGACCAAAGGTATTCCTTTGCTGCTGCTAGAACTACACCAGTCCTTGTTACTCTCTGCCTCTGTCACCAGATTCAATTGCACATGGGCTTTGGTTTTCCTGACACCACCACTACATGCTTAATAGTCTTCATGCTCCTCCTGACACTTCTGTTTCTTCCATTTAGATATACTTGTCTTGCATGTCTGAGGTTTTTCAGATGCTCCTTGTTCATTCATGCAGGCCTTTGGCTGCCTTTGCATGATTTTTTTTGTTGGTCAGGGTGGCCAAATAGTGAGCTAGGAGGAGGTGATCCTTGAAAATTATCCAGCTGTCCTGTATCCCTCTTTCTTCCCAGGGTCATCTGCCATGGGATTCATCCAAGGAGGTGCCTGAAGGGAACAAAACCAATTCTGATGAAGTCTAGAATTGTGACTTTTGCTTTGCTCTTTTGTCTTGGGATCTTGAGGTTCTCCTCATGATAACTGCAAGGAAAACTACTCTTGAACTTCAGTCTTGATCAATTTCTTCTTGTTTGTAGGAATCAGGTCCAGCAGAACAATTTCCCTTACTGGCTTGTTGGTGACCTGTGTCAAGAATTTGTCAATGCAGCAATCTCTTGGATTGCTTTTGACTTTCAGAAGATATCAGAGTGGATCAAGGATTCTTTGAGGATTAGGATCTGTGCATACAAGGCTTCTTCCTGCTGTCTGAAAAAGGCCTCTGCTTCTTTCTGGACAGGTTGTCTGTAGTAGATACTTAGAGAGCGCTGAGGCACATCTGTGCTAGCATAACGTTGAACCACCAGCAGCAGCCTCCCTTTCAAAGGGGCTGGAATCATTCAGCTACAGAGACAATAGAGAGTGAACTTAAAGCAGTGGTGAACTTAAAGCAGGTCAGAACATTCTGGTTTGTCATAAAAAGAGTTGCTTTCCTTGCAAAGTTGAAGAGGTGGTTGTTGTTTCTCTCCAGTAGTATCTGGTGAACTTGCACTTGTCTACCACTTCAAGTAATTAAAGGTCTCAATACACCTGGTATGGAGTGTTCAATCCATTATAAGATTAAATGTATGTTGGTGATTTTTCATAGTAAATAAAAATGACTGCACAACAAAGGAAAAAAATCTATATCTTGCTGGTTGAGCTTGTAGGCCGCAGGTTAGCATGTGTCTTGAGGTCCTTCACACAGAGTAACTTTAGTTTTCTGCTGCTTTGTGAGTTGTGTGTTAGTTGTCAGGAATGATCACAGAACACAAGAGATTTCTTGGTATATATGTTTACACATACACATACAAGAAATCTGTACCTTATGAAAAAACGTGCTGTGCAAGAGATGGTTTTCCTTTCAGGGAAGAAAAAATAGGAAGCTTACCATCAAATGAGTGGTATGGCTCAAAAGTGTAGAGAAGTACAATTTTGTAATAACATGTAAAAACTTTTGAGGAGGGAAGCCTGGCTTGGGTTGCTAGATGACAGCAATGTGTTTACTGAACATACTGGATTTTTTTCTTCCTCCAAAAAATCAAGCAACCAAACCCAACAACAATGAAACACTCAGATTTAAGGAACCTTGTTTAAGATAAAGGTTTGAAGTAATTAATTTTTTTACCAAGTAATCGCAGTATGTAATTAATTGTAAGTTCAGATATTGTGCTACACACCTTTCAAAAAGAAAGATTTGTAGGCATCTATGTGGGATGACTTTTTTCACTCTATAGAAATAGATGCTGACTGGAAAATTATGACCTTGTATAGTTTCTGACAAAATTGCACTGGTGATACATTTAAGAAACAAAATATTTCTCCTTTCCACAGTTCGTTGAGCAAGTGGTGTAGGCAGTGTAAGCTGCTTTACTTAAAATTTTTTATTTAAAAAACAGTCCCTAGTATTTAGCCCTTATGAGGGATTTGATGGGTAATAACTTTGTAAATTGATTTTTAGAAACAGTTTGAATATATTATACAGCGTCTATTGTCTAACAGTTTTAAAAAGAGTAAATAACTGCAATTTGTTTTGGAATGAAGTTGAAGGCAACCAACAGAATATTCATGGTTTCTATTTAACTCAATGAAAAATAGTGTATAAAAACATGTGTCCTTGATAAAGATTAAAGGGGTTTTTGTCACTGAATTTGGCTAAAATGTGAGAGGGGACAGCTGGAGTCATGGAATGAATGAAATGTCTCCTTCTCTTGCACTCCAGAGCCTGTGTTCAGAATCCCAGCAATGAAGGGCGAGCTGACAGGGCAACAGTTGTGCTACTCTTATTGAAGTACAATTTTGTTACTTCTGATTCTTTGTAATTAGTTTCATGCTGTCATTGCCTCATCGACTGAATTAAAACAGACAAAGGGGGGATAGCAATATAAAAGGAAAGCCTGTTATTTTTTCACTTTTATTTTTTATTTCTCTGCCCCCTGTATGTTTCTCTGTGTGTTTCATAAAGCAAATAGAGACAAAGAAAACTTCAAATTTTGGGGGATAAGCAGTGTGTAGAAAAACTTACTACATAAACTGAAAGACTTGTGACATTTGAACTTAATATATTAAGTTTAGCAACATATTTATATAATCCCATTCACCTTACACTTTTTGGTTATTATTGCGGTCACTGTTACTTTTTTGAGTTACTGCTTTCACACAGTATGTTGTGCTTCCAGTGCATTACAGAGAAGATAATAGCACTTTAAAAAAACTTCTTCAAAAGTCTGTGAGCCCTTTTCAGGATATTTCAACCCCTCTGGCTCTCTGCAGCCTTTGCTAAATGCTGCTGTCTGTGGTGAATGGCAGCCTTCATTCCTTCATTGAAACTATTCTCGCCATGGCCAGAGGGTGACAGATTCTGTTTCTCAGAAATCTTCCTCTTTCAGAACCAAAAATGAGCTCTGTCTCTCTATCTTCTGAGACCCTAAATGATGGGGTTTCAGCTGGTAGAGAAAGTCACTGAAAATTAAAGTTGGCAGCAGAGCTTCCCTTGAGATGGTAGCTGATGCTCCCTCCTGTTGAAGTGTAACTTTTACGTGTGTTGGCCCTGATGTTCTTGAGCCTTTATTGAATCAGTACTTTGGTATGGTGCCTGATAGTCCAGGAAGCACTGACACAGTGGGGTGGTGCAACCTGCAGTGTTCAGGGACAGTGCATGGGGGTGTGGGTTTTGTTGGTGTGTTTTCTGTTGTGTGTTGGATTTTTAAGTTTGCAGTGTTTAGCGATGGGACAAACAGCTAACCAACCAAATGCTTTTTGTTAAGTGGGCACTAAAATGACAAACTCTAATTTAATCTATTAGACAGGCATGTGGATGAACAGAAAATATACTGTGTTTTGAAGGATTTTCAAATAAATGTTGCAGACTGCACTGCAGTGGTCACAATTGGACAAATGTCTTGCTGAACAGGGAAACAAGCTTCTGACAGAATTTGCAAGATGTAAAATGCTTCACGGAATTAGGCTGCTTGATTTTGAGCAAGGGTTGTTACTTAAGACAAATGAAAGTTCATCTGGGGAAAACCATTCCCTCATGAAAATAATCTTATACCATAATGGCTGTTGGTGCCCAAGAATGCTGGCCATAAGTGAATTGTGTCATCAGGAGAGATGAGTCACTTGGCAGTCCCTAGAGTCACGGGTAAATTGTTTCTGTGATGAGTATGGTGCCTCCTAGAGAGATGTGTTATTTAAAATGGAAACAAACTACAATTTACACACACACAGTTACAACTCTAGGGCGAAAAAATCCATTTTTCTTCATTACAATGAAGTGGAAGTCAATTGCTTTACTTTTTTTTCCTACTAGATTGCTTTAATTTTCTTGCTCATTCTGTGCTTTGTTCTCTCCTAAGAACATAGTGTTTTGTGTTGAAATGAAAGTTCTTTCTTTGCATCTTCTACTCTCCTTTCCTGCTACTTCCAAGGTTAATAAATAACTTTCACCATAGGAAAAGTAATGTGACAAAGAAGCAAGATGGGCGCTGTTATTTTGGAAGAAAGTCTTCCTCTGACTGCTTTCTTCCAAAGATTTGATAGGAAAAATCAGAAGGTAGCTCTAAGTCTTAAAAAAAAAACCACCAAAATTTCTCAAATGGGCATGGGTTGACACAGAGTTACATGTTATTGGAGATGTCAAATATTGAGCCTCTGTTTCTAGGTAGTTTCTATGTGCTTCATGGTGCAAGGTTTGTTGTTGTTGTTGGTTTTTTTTTTTTTTCCCCAAGGCTTGACTAGTTTTCTCTGCTGACTAGAAAGGGAGCTTTTGGTAATAGATTAGTCTGGCTGCATTTTAAACAAATGAATTACACTTGCAGAAGGTCTGTGTTTATAGAATGTGTGATCAGTACTCAGGCATGCTTATTGATCTCAGGCTTTCACAAAGATTATATTGACATTTACAAGTGGCATGTGAAGTATTCAGAGCAGCAACAAAAACAACACTGCATAAGTTTTGGAAGTCAAGAAGGAGGGGAAATTACCTCTTCTCAAGCACCTGGATCCTTAAAACTACCAGATGCTTTGTCTCATTCAGCCAGTTATTTCTGTGAGGTTGCCACAAAAGTCCTGTTGTGTATCACCTCTGTGGAAGAGGGTTGCTTCAACACCAGGAGAGTGTGGGCTGAATATAAAGACCTGATGCCTAGGGTTGCAGGTGGGTGTTTTTACCTTATTGTGTCTGTGAAGTTAACTGCAAGTTCCCCATTGTTCAAAACTTTGAACCAGCATCTATGCAGAATTCCTGGTATATCTAAGTTTCTTGAAGTGTAGGTATCATGATCAAATGACTTCTTTGTAATTATATGAGGTAGAAATCTAAGTCTTCTAAACATTTCAGTTTTGGATGTGAGGAGTTTTGTAAATGACAAATTCCACCCCTGCTCAGACTGGCATCCAAAAGTGGATGTGAATTTCCTGACTCCTATTTTAGTCTTTATTTTGTATATGTTTTCTCCCCTTTTTAATTGCGTGATGTTAGTAATTACAGTGGTTACTAGGCTTATTTAGTCTGGTCTAGAAGTATTCTTTCTGATAACAAACATCAAACAAAAGAAAAAGAAAGCGAAAACATAGTGGATTCTGGCTGTCATTCGCATATATGATGGATAACTGGAGTACAGTCTATCCCTTTCATTGGTGTCATTTGTTATTTGTGGTGGTCTGGGTTTAAAGTGTGCAGATTAAGCATATTTATTCATATTTAGCTCCTGAACAAGCAGTCTGATCTTTTTGTACACTAGCAACTGCAGTTCTCACCTCCAGTAGTCAATAACTGAGGGGTCCTCAGTATTTACTAATCTAAAACTTCATATTTTCAGTCCAATTCTCAATTTTCAACTGAGGTGAAAATATAATACACATTTAACAATACCTCTTATGGAAGCAAACCTTTCAAACGGATGAAAGAGCAGTATGGTACTGTTAAAGCAAATAGACTCTTGTACATGAGACCTGTTATTTGAGTGGATTGCTTTCTGTTTTGTGCTATTAATCATGCATGTTTAGTTGCTGTAATCTCCTGCATTTTCCTATCAAAAGTCTTCTACTGTGATGAACAGTCTTGAGAGACTTTTTGTACAGTATATATTACAGCAGCTTTTAACATGTTTTGCTCTATTTCTTTTTTAAGAAAGCTAAGGGTTGTGAGTCACCCTTCCTAAAAAGGAAGCTGTTACAACAGAATTAAACTGCATAAGTAAGTGTTTTGGTTATGTCAGTGAGCCTCCTCTGAGTGTCTGTCATCTGAAAACTGTTTTTGCAATCCTGCGTGTAATGCTGCAGCAGTGGTCTTGAAGGCTACTCTGAGCACTCTGCACAGCTGAATAGGGAGGTCATGGTGAGGGGGTTGTTATTTATTTATTCAGTCTCTGAAAGGCTTGGTCTCTTCATCTCTTTTCAGGTCAGTTTGGTAAGCTCCGTAGAAAGGGGATTGTAGCAGTAGAGGGATGGCTTCCTTCCATTCCTAAAATGAAAGCTAGAGCAAGGGGATGCTTAGTGAATCCCAGTTTCCTAACTGCAGTATTCCTGACTGCATCTGACACAACAGGCCTCTGAGGTGAGGTCTGCTTAGAGCCTGTCCTGCAGCAGCACTGCAGAGGAGGAGATGATGGGTTTTCTCCAGAGGGAAGTTTTCCTAGGGCAGCATCCTTTGGGCTGTCCTGCTTGTCAGAAGGAGCCTTGGTCCCTTGACCCTGTGGGTGCCAAGCAAGGGCAGGGCTGTGTGCTGGGTAGCCTGATGCACACAGGTCTTCTTGGGAGTTCCTCCTCAAACAACTGTTTAGCTTCCCCACAGATGCCTAAAGTGGTCTCTTGTACTGTGGCAGCCAAGTACTTGAAGAAAATGATAAATCTGAATGCCTAAGTCTGGCATGTGTAATGCTTTTAACTTTTAGGAGAAAACTGAAGGACTGCTCATTTTTTTGAAATTTGTTAGGCTGTAGATTAGATGCACAGGCACATCTGACCCAAAGAATAGAGTCAGAAGATCTGTCAAGGTAGGAGATCTGTGATGTGTGTCTGAATTTATTTCTATATCTGATTTGTTTTACTCTTGAATTTCCTGCTGTTAGTTTTTCCTAGCCTGGCATAAGGTTTTATCACACTTCAGGGAGGGGAAGGTAGCCCTGAAGCTTCAGAGTATGTATCTGGTTTCACAGAGATTTCTTCTGCAAATGGTGTTTGAGAAGTGATCTTATTGCAGATATTATGTTTCTGTGGGTGACAGTCTTGTTGAGTGAAAGGGAGATTAACACAGCTCAGAGATCTGAATAGTATTTGTCAGTTGGCAGCCTGTAGTTTTGAATAATATTTGTCAGTTTGCAGTGTGTAATTTTACTCTTGTAGACAGACAAGTAATCAAATCCTATAAACATCTGATTCCAGCATCCAAAAAGTATTTAAGCAGTAAATCACAATACTAAATAAATATGACTGGATATCCAGGCTTGATGCATATCTTGCACAAGATATTGTTGTGGATGTAAAGGTGAGTGAAAAGGTGTAAGAAGGTGACAGCCTTTCCCTGCTGGTTCAAACCCTACTGGTTTGAATCAGGCTTGGTTAGAGTTTTGCTGTCTGATAGCTCAGTGTGGTAGCTATGGTGAGGAGTTCAGCATTGTTCAGATTAATAGTGTGGGAATTGTTGAAGAATTAATCTTTCCTTCTACAGGGGTAGGTGTGGCCACCTGAAGCCTCTAGTGCGTTAGTGGGGCAGGTCTTGAAAGTCAGTACAACCTGTCATAATATCTCTCTTTTGAGCTAGATGTTTAACACCAGTGCCCTTTGACTAGGGAAGGGCAGTAACTGCATCTGGCAGGATGTTTCTTGATGGTGTCAACTTGACCAAGAAAGCAAACCCAAACATGCCTGTGAAAAACCTAATCTACTGCTGTAATGGGCACCTCTGATCTTCTTGTACCTCTGTTCTGCAGAATGCATGCCCTCAGCTGTACAACTTCGTGCTGGCTGAAATGATAACAGTGAGATCCTGCCTGTGTGAAGATTGTCTGTGTCCCCTTCACTAACATGGTAAACTGCTCATCCTGCAGGATGCTGAGGATGGAGAGAGACCACTTTGGGTGTGTGGGAGAACTTAATTATAAACTACTTTACATATTTCATATTGTAAGAGTGCAAAGGATGTCTGCACTTTACTTGTGTTTCCTTGCAGCCAACTAGTGGTGTGTATATTTTTTTTTTCATGCTCTACTGCTCTACCTTTTTTTAAGGACATGATGGAGGCTGATTTATAGCACATCTAATGGATATTCTGTGGATCCTTCTAAACTAAATGTCTATTGTATGTTTTTGTGGCTTTGTGGGACCTCAGACCTCTCTGTTCCTACTTACTTTAGCTCCCTGCTGTCAGCAGTGGGAGTGGGCAACCCATGGACAACAGGATAACACATATGTGCATAATGGTTTTCCTTTTAACATCAGGAGTATTTTGTGGAAGTTGGATCTCTTTTACTAGTAGTCTATCTCAGGAGCTCAGGATACTGCAGTGCATGTGTGAAGTAACAGCATGGTAACCACTGAGTGCGTGCAGTGGTGTGCACAATGATGACACAAAATTTGTGCTAATGACATCATTACCACTGCCTCTTTGTCCTCAAGGTTCCATCCTTTGCTGGAAGAAGACACTGAAGAGGGAGAGCAATAGACCAGTGTTGCAGTGTCAGCTGGCAGCACAGAGAGGATTAGCAGAGAGCTTGATGTCAGTGCCTCAGCAGAGACTGGTTGGTGCAGCCTCTGGGCTTCAAGTCATGGCAGTTCTCTTCTGCCTCCCCCTTGCTTCCTATCTGTGCTACACTGGCCTATGAAGTGAAGAGCATCCTTCTGGATCCCTGCTTCAGAAAGCCATTGTTCAGCTGCAGAAGTAAGCAGTTCAGTTTTTGTTGCCTTGAGTTTGCTCCTGTGATCTAGCTCCCATGATTCATACTCCTGCTTGCCAACTGGAGTTAGCGTAAGGCTTAATTAAATGTGTAAAACATTTTGAACTTAGTGAGTCATTTTCCTGAAATATGCTGCATGTAGTTGGCAGACTTGCCCACCTTTTTGGCTCTCAGAGCCAGCGTTGAATAAATAATTGACTTTGGGCAGCAGGTGAAGTATTTGGTGTGCATACTGTCAGCCTTGAAGCATCTGTGTAAAAAGAATATTTAATAATTTAAAAATGCTCAAGATAAACTGACATATACTTATTGTACAAGTGACGAACATGTTGTTTTTGTTTGCTTTGTGTTTGTTATAAAATTTGAAAACCCCAGAGGCTTTGATATCTAGGTGAGGCTTATACAATCCTATTGATGAAGAAGTTAGGCTGAATCCATTTATTGTCCCTGGAGCCCTCCAGGTTTTTGGATTTGAAACAGGAATTGGAAAACCGATCTTCCTTCCAGACAGGTAAGCAGGAGTTCTCATGCACATTGAGAGATCAGCCAGGAGTCTCTGACAGTGTTATACCTGGATCCTCATTTTGACTTATCTGATGCTTTGGTTTTGCAGTAACCTCATTTGTAAATGTAGCTTTAAGAACATGAACATTTTCAGATGTAACTGGTAAAGAATAAAAAATGTTCTTGAATGTCTGAATTGGGAGAAAAGAGATTTTTAAGTTCAGCTTCTGCATGGAATAACTGTTTATCTCTTAACTTGATGAGTCACTGTTATGACTGATTAGATCAGTACAAGATTATCCTTCTTTAGTTTTGTTCTTACAATTTTTGCCCAGTTCCTACTGTTTTTTCATTGTTTTGGGTTTGTTTAACTCTTCTCCTAAGTTGCTCTATCAGCTTTGGGAGAGAATTTGACCAAGCTTCTTTGAAAAGCCCAAAATAAGCATTTAGTTCCAAATCCTGTAGATTGGCAACATACTGGGGGGGACCTCAGTTTTGCATATTTAACTTTTCTAATGGTATAGATGCTAATTAATGGTACATTTGCCTCTGATTGCAGGTGCAGGTGGTTTGGTATGGCAACTCATTGCTTCTCTTGCTCATGAAATGCTTTATCTTTAGACCCAAGTTCAGTTTGTGGAATATCTAGAGCTATGGGAAGTTCTTGCTGCAGGTTTCAAGTGATGAATGACTTCATCAGTTTGCCAAGTTTGGTTCTGTCACTGTGGTGGTTCTTGGAAGATGCTATAAGGATGTCAGCACAGCATATTTTAAACTGTCTGGATCTGAGCTCCTACCTGCTGTGCCTGGAGTTGAAGGTCTCCTGGCTATTGCAGAGTGGGTTGAAGCAGGCTTAAAAATCAGAAAAACCTTCCATGTTGCTTTTATGCCATTTTGTGGAGGTTTTATTGTTCTGTGGTTTTATCATTTTTGAGGGGGTGTGTGTAGCTTTGGTTTTTTGGGGGTCTCTTGGGTTATGGAAGTAAAAAATTGTATTCTGTTTTCATCTGCTGAAAGCAGTTGGGGAAGTGTTTTGTCTTTATTTTTTGCTACTCTGGGGGAAGGGGGGCAGATGTCTTTCTGATAATGGTTCAGTTATTAAAAACGGCTGGGGTACTGTTTCTTATCTCTTTCACCACCCATCCTCCCTCCAGGGGGATATCTTCTGCTAATGGGCCATTAAGGCTCACCAATGACATGACACATTTACATCATCCCATTGTGAGATGCTCCACCCAGTGGTGGGGAGCTCCAGGTCCCTGCCTAAATAAAAACTGAGAGTCAGAACCCCAGACAATCCTGCTTTCCACTGGACTCCAGAGGAAGATTGGACTTATCTCAGCATCACTGGACCCTTCTTCAACGCGATCATTACTCCAACAGAGCCACATCTGTTTCTCCAGGAGGACTGCTTCCAAACACCCTGACCAACAGGGTGTCAGGTCGTGTCCCTGACTCTGTCAGGGTTTTCTGGGTTTGTTTGTTGTTTACTTGGTGTTTTTTGTACTATTGCATTTGCATTTCTAACGTTCCTAGTAAAAGAACTGTTATTCCTATATCTTTGCCTGCAAGCCCTTAATTCTAAAATTATAATAATTTGAAGGGAGGGGGGTTTACATTCTCCGTTCTGAGGCAACTCCAGCTTTCCCTAGCGGATACCTGTCTTCTAAACCATGACAGGGGCGACAGGTTTGGTGGGTTTTGTTTTTTTAAAGTAGTCTGTATCTGGTATCTGTCCTCTAAATATTACTACCAATCTTTGTCTTGAAGGCATTACAACTCTTTCATTGTATTTCCTAGCATCTCAGTGGCCTTTAAAAGTGCATTGCAAGCATAGTTCCAGGCCACAAGTGGCCAAAACAACTGTTACCATCTGGTTGGTGACTTAAACAACTGTGACTGCCAGAGAACACTTTCTGAGCCTTCCTTTCCACTGGCTTTTCTTAGGACTCAGTTATAAATGCTGAGTAGAGATGCTTCTGGAAACTTCTTCTTTGCTGTAGATATTGAAGGAGAAAGCTTGTCAATCTATAGGGCCTCCTCTTCAATTTGATAATTTGTGCCTGGCATAGTATTCCTTACACTTGCTGAAAGTCTTGGACTTCAGTTTTGACTGCTGGAAAGCCAGATATACACTTACTTACATGTCACTGACCAGCAAGAAAAGCACATGTGCAGACCAAATGCTTCCTAATGTACTTGTGAGGTTGATTTTAGCAGAGAATTTTTGCCCTTGAGAAGACATAGAGATTCTCAGCTGTACAGCTTGAATGAGGTGAGGCCCAGGGAGATAAGTGGATCATTTAAATACCGTTTTGCCTAGCTTGTTCCTTCTGCCTGTTTTTTATTCTTTAACTAATGCGGATAGTCCCTGCATGAAGAGTTGGAAGTGCTGCTTTTTATGAGATAAAGCAGCTCTGGGTTCCTGGCTGACAGCTGGGGGAAGCATTTAATGGCACAGTAAGTGCTGTATGAGGCAGATGCTGACAGCATGAGAAGCAGAATTAGTCTCTGGCTGTCTGGAAATAATGGCTTGTACAATTCTGAACAAGAATTGTACTTGCCAACTTGTAACTTTAATTGGGGTGTTTCTTTCATAATAATAAAAAACCCTGGTGGATGGGGGAGCACCTGCAAATCCTCTTAAGCAAAGAATACAAGTGCTGGATGCCTCCCCTGTGGTACCTGCGGGATGATTACAGTCTGAACCTCCATCTGCAGCTGGCAGGGAAATTGGACTTTTTATCACAGGGGATGGAGAAAACCTCTGAGATTTGTGATTTTGATTTTTTTTTTTTTTCCCAGAGTATCTAGAGATGTCTTGGAAAAATTGGAGGAGCTCTTCCTGCGTTGTTTCTTTAAGCTGTTATTTCTTTGGGAGTTATACTTAGGCATCATGCAATGTCCAAGTATACTGTTGATCACCTTAATTTAGGGCTACTAACTTGCACTGTTTAAACTCTTTCATCTCTCTGTAAATATAAAGGAAATTTAATGTTATGTAGTAGAATAATGATTTTTTTTTCCTCTTAGGCTTTCCACAGATGAAAAAGATAAATGTTTTCAGAAAATATAATGAAAACTGGAGTTTGACCTGATCTCATGACTGTACAGTTTAAAGATAGAAATACTAGAAGATTAGCTTATTGGGCTTGGGAATGCATAGTGTTTTGTTCACAAGTCTCCTTGATTACATTGTCATCAACAACAAATCTGCCTTTAGCCCTTAAATATCTGGCATAGGGTCTGTTTCTGGGCCTGAATAGCAGATTTTTCTGATGAAACTTGTGTCTGAAGACTGCATGTCACAGCTTTCTAAGGGAGAGATAGTTGTCCTCTCTGTGAGGAAAGGAGATGTGCCTTGGGGCCCAAATTTGACATGGAAATTTCAAGAATAGTTTCTTCTTTCCTCCTGTTATTGTCCTTATGACATTAGGAAAAAGTAAAGAGTTTGGCCTGCCGTTTATGGGGAGTCAGGTAATTGCTGATCTGGGCACCCAGATCTATCTGCACATTGTGTATGGCAAATGATTGTGATCAAATAACACACAGAATCACACACAGAAATGATCTATTCAAGACTGAAATGAGTAACCTAATGGTTTCTTCTTTGTGAAACACTTTTGCTTTGTATACAGCAGTATAAATACTAGACTAAATTTGATAAATAGAAGCAAAAGAGCTTGCTGTGCGACTTTTCCAATTCTTATAATAAAGCCAGTGTGTGAGACCAGAATCAACTTTCTTCATGGCTTGAAGACATGGAATGAGCATAACTCCTTCCTCAGGTAAGTGTCTTGAGAAGGCTGACTGCCCTTTGCTGCTTCAGTCTGTGTGAAGTAGCAGAAATACCCAATGACTGGAGATGGTACCAGCTCTCTCCAAGGATTAAGTAATTTTCATTGTGTGTTGCTGTGGCACAACATGAAATTTCACAGGCCTACCAGAACTTAGTGTTGTGATGGGTAGATGTGAATTTTGTTTAAGGACAGCAGAGATTGGAGGTTTCTGAATATTACCCTGATGACATGAATTCAGACATACTCAGATCAATGACCTTTTTAGCATAGCGTGGTACTTGGAAACATTCATAGGCAAAAGGGCCAAATGAAGCCAGGGGCCTGCTGGATGCCTCTGTCTGTGGTGTAGGAAGTGTTACCTCTCCTGTCCTGTGTCTATATTAGTCACAAACATCTAACTGGGTTGTGGGTTTGATTCTTTTTTTTTTTTTTTTTGCGGGGGTGAGGTGGAAATGACACAGGTACACTGTGTGCACTTTGTCTTTTATCTCAATACATCACGTTCTTGTAAAGTGCACACTGAAGTAATTTCACATGACATGATGTGCATTTCCTACCAGGTGCTGCTCTACAGCTGCTTGTGATATTTCTGCAGCTGTGGGACAGAAAGGTTCAGTCTCAGGAGGAGATATGTGATGACAGCATGACCTTTAGCTAAGGAGTGTGTACTCTGTGTGGAGACCCTAAGCCAGACTACTTAGGATGTATTGTAACATTTCCTTGAACTAGCTAGACTGAAGCTGGGAAATAAACTGCAATCCCATCTCCTAAGTGGGGTGTGGACATGACTGCAGTCTGTTGCCATGGGGACAAAGATAAATCTCATTTTATAGAATTGTACTGAAACTGCTGTAACCTGGGAGTGCATGACCTGTAAGCAAGCTGTTATGCAGCAGCCTTGTTGAAGCATGTTGAAGTTGATGGATGTGATTTGATCTTTAGGGTGTTCCTAGGGAAGCAATGTGTACAGTCACACTGATCAGGCATCCCAACAGTAAGAATACCATGGCCAGCTGCAGTCAAGCTGGAAAGAGCAGTAGGCACTTAGACCTTTTTACTCAAAGACTTTGTGAATGCTCACAAACGAGCAGAGGGATTCAAAGCAGTACCCTACCAAGGGACAGAAAAGCAGAACTGTACTTGGCCACGAATCAGCATGTACTACTCAATACAACAAGTATGCTAGGAAATCTGTGTGCTATGTCTCAGTCCAAAAGGGTAGAAGGAGGAAAGATGTCCAAGAAACAGTAGCCATAGGTCAGTTGAGAAACAGGTTCCAACAACTTTGCAGAACAACTTGCAGAACAACTTTGACTTACCTTTTTCTCTGGGAAATTTCATCTTTCTTAAAACAAGTATAAAAGTCTGTTAGCTTCTTTATTTCCCTACAGAAACCATACTGCACTTACTGTGGCTATGTGTTGACCTGGTTATTTAACCTTTCTTAGGTTTAGTTATGAGACCATCCCAACTTTATGAGAACACATTTTAAAGACAAAGCATGTCGTTGCTTAATATTAGTCTATGAGAACAGAAAGCTGGTTTTATTCTTGTTCTTTGATCACTGTGCAAGTCTGACCCTTAGTAATCTAGAAAGAAAAGGCAGTGCTTTAGGAATACATGTTCCGCATATCCCTACATGCTGCTCCTGGCCATACTGGGGCAGGACTGACACCTAGTGTGGGCTGGGTAGAACTGAACGTTCAGCTCATGAAGCTACTGCAAAGCTCAATAAAATTTACTTTAAGCTTTGGATGCCACAAAGCTTTTGATGTATAAGTTTTGAGTTTGGATGTCTGACAACTCGCTTCTCCCCTTGCTCATCTTTCCAGCAGCTAGCAGAGATGCTGCTGTAGTGAGCAGCCATGGCAGCTGGAAAGTGTGGACCCTTTTTTTACCTGACTTCTGTTACTAGCTGGCTGATTTTAGGCCATCAGACTATGCATTATGTACAACAGTCATTCACTGTCTTTTCTACAGATGGAACTGCCTCAGTAATGTTACTGTCATACTTCAGGCATTGACACTAATGCAGTACTGTGCCTTTTAGTAAGTGGTATCTCTTGTGTCTTACCCTCTTGAAGAAAAGAGAACAGATCTTGGAACGTTGAAACAAATCCAGAAACCAGGGTGAAACTTAACCATGGCAGTTGTATATTTCTAGTGTTGAATTTTCTTGAATTTAAGCTACTCTAAAGTTTCCAGATAAATTTTTATATCTGTGTTTTAAACTGCTGTGGTGTGACTTGTATCATTGTACGGTAATAAACTGGATGTGTAACTATTGCAGATGATAATGCTGAGTTTTTTCATAGAGAACAACCATCATAGCTGTAATTATTTACTTTTTTTGTAGCAAGACTTTAGTTCTCTAGCTAGACATACCCCAGCCAAGTATTCAAAGAAACAGATTTCCCTTGTCCAGATCCTGTCTCTGAAACATGTCCCAGCTCATAATTATCTCATTTCTGCCAGAGTCTGAGTTAAATCTGACTTTGGACTGACTTCTTTGAGCATGTAGTTCATCTGTGGTGCCTTGTTAGTGATTGCTTCCAACCCAAATTATTTTATCAATGGGGACTTTAACCTGTTTCCCCCCTGCTCTTGCTTTGAACAGCGAGGAAGGATAATTCTGTTTCTTAAATCATAGCCTGCTGTTTCAAGGTGCAAGGTAAAGGAAGGCGCAAGAGGGGTGCTGGTTGTTTCTTAAGAAACCACATTTTCAACTCCAATATTTGGAAGGCCATCGCAGCAGTGTTGCAGTCCACAGTAACTGTGGTGCAGCACAGGGGTCTGACAGGGAGACTGGCACTGGGAGCCCAAGTACAGCTGTAGTTTAATTTTGACAGGGCTGGCATCCAATCTGGGATGCTGTGACTGGCAGACATGTGTTAGTCCCAGTGTCATAGACTTCAGTTCAGGTCAATGGAAAGCTGACCTGCAAGCAGCAGGCATTTTGATATTTCTGGAATATGCATTCTTTTTAGATCTTTAGATTTCTTACTCTCAGCAATTGCATCTTTTAATTCTGCTTGTGAGATCTGTAGCACCTTATTTTAAGGAGCAGCAGCAATGGTAGCAAAAGGGTAGCTTTTTATGAGATTCTGAGCATGTTTGTTTCCATGAGATGAGCCCCTTAGGAAGAAATGCACTAGGGAGGAGGGGCTGACCACCTCATCTTGTGCTTGGCTACCCCTGCCAACAAACCACCTCAAATGCCACTATGGTGCAACAAGAGCCTTGCTTTGCACTGCAAGCTATAACATATTACCAGCCCAATGGAATTATTCTGGGGTAATGAGGAAGCTTGTGAAGCTTGCAGTAACTTCATCGAGCAGCAGAGGTCTGTCTTGTTTGGCAAAAGGGTTTTTATCAGTTAAGAATGAATCATTGTATGAGAATTTGGGCAGCTTTTCAATCGGTTTTAGGGTGAAGTTTTCTTTTTTTCTTTGAATACCAATTTAAAGTTTTTTTAATGACAAGAACTGACCCAAAAGAGCAGCATGCACTGAAGTGAGGCACATTTTCAGTAGCTGGGGAACTCTGGCAATCACTAAGCTCTGGTGTGAGAAGCTGTAACTGGAATCTGAAGCCTGTGCCCCCTCCCCAGACCCAGCACTGAGAACAGAGATAGAAACTGCTGGCAGATTTTTGGGAGTGTGGGAAGTGATATTTTGGAAGTTGGGAAGTGAGCTTGGTCCTTCTCCTGTAATTTTCAAGTCAGAATTGAATTCCTTTCTAGAAAACTGGCTTTAGCCAGACCCCAGATATTTGGCTTTAGATAGGCACAAGTGGATGAAAGTTCATGTCTAATGTTGGACAGGAATTGTTAGAGCAGATGAACGTAGTGTTTTTTTTCTTCTAATGTTAACTCACAAACCCACAAAGCTCCTGCCAGAAATTGTATCTTTTAAACCAAATCACCTCCAAGTATTCTCCATATCCAATCATCTGGTACATACATCTGTAAATGGAGAGATTCTGCACAGTCTAGAAATGCTTTCACAAGCTCTTAAATGCACAGGTCTCTAGTGTGGGTTCTCCATTACTTAAATCATCTCTAGTTCAACATTATTAAGGCATGCACTATTTTCTTCAGCCATTTGCTCGTACTGTTCTGGAATATTTTCCTTTAGGTCGTGGTGCTGTTTTCATTGAGCTGTTGGAAGCTTATGTGTGATTTTGCTGAAGCTGAATGACTCCAGCCCAAACACATAATTTCCCATTTATGAGTCAGAGCTATGATAATTTCTGCGAATCATCCTGTAAAGCATCCTACAGCTTGGCTAACTACACAGCATACAGATGGTCCTCTTGTTCCCTCTGTCCAAACTTCATGCAAGTTTACTGTTAATCAATATAAATTTCAAAATCCTGCTTCCATATTGCTTTGTAAATTTGTAGATAAGAATTTGAGAGGCAATTGAACTACTCTCTTGCATTACAGACTAGATTTGTAAAGTCTTAGTGGTTGTTCTTTGGGTACTTGTTCATTTGGAAATTTTGAAAGGTAAACACAGTGTAAAATTCTGCATAAATTCAGTTAGAAAATACATACAAATTAGTGGAAGGTTATTCAGTGAAAAATAATCCTGCATTAGCTAATCCTTAATTAAATAGATCTTGCAGTTGCCTAAATCAAGCTGCAGCTTTTGTCGTTCTTTTCCTGGCTTTTTGGGGTTTAACTCAATGTTGTAAATATAACTTTAGAATCATCCCTCTATTGACAGTGGTTTTGCTGCCTTATTGCTTTTAAAATTGTGGATCCTCTGCCTCACCTGAGAGATGAAACTCCTGTGAGAAGCTGTGCATTTTCCAAGCATTAATCCCTTAGCACATTGTTTTGAGGGGATTTATTTAGCAGAGTTTGTTTTACAATTAGTTATGATCAATTGCAGAAATTACTGGAATTATGACAAAGAGTATTATTCTGCTACTGTACGTGAGATAAGATAATAAAGTCAGTGGGAAGATGAATTTTCTTTAAATTCATGAGCAAAGAACTTTTATGTTGTCATTGTGATATTATATTCTACATTCACATTTTTGGTACATCCACATAATGTCTTGATAGAAGAAAAATAGCATCTTTAATCAGATGAAAAAGCTGAAGGTGAAGAGAAAAAGGTTTTGTTTTGTTTTTTTTTTGAAGTCTGTGGTGTAGCTATTTCTAGAAACTGCTTTCAAACTGCTAACAGTATGCAGGGGTGGCATTGTTGTGCCAGGTATTGTGCCACTGTGGGAGATGCAGAACACAGGCTTTGGAGCATCAATTCTCTTTCTGTTTGTGAAGCTCTGGGGGAGGTACTGTAGGTAGGCAGAGGTGAATAGGCAGTACCAGCAGAGCTTTGCCACTGTGCTATTTTTTCTCTGTTGGAATCTTCTTTTCACTTCAGTCATTTCACTTTTGAAAAAGTATAGAGAAACACAGTTATTGAGACCAAAGAGTGGTGGAAAACTATTAGAGCAGTGGAGAGAAACGTATATGAGGAGATAGGAAGAATATTAAACCTTTTTTAAATATGTGTGAAACAGATAGGAGATGGTTCTTTTGGTTTGTGTGGTTTTGCTTTTGTGTGGGGAAGAGAAGATCACCTAACATAAGAAATTACAACTTTATTCTTCCTTATATGTATGTCTAAAATGTTCAAGAATCACAAATGAAATTAAAATGCAGGTAGATTTCAATTGAATACTAATAAATGAAGAGAATAGGATTAAGTTTGTATTTTATCTTAAAGAAAAGATATGATGTATTTCCAGCTGTGGACTTTTCTCTTTTTCTCCAAGGTCTCTGGCTTAAGTCATGTATAACTTCTGTTTTTATGTCCTTTATAGCTGTGAGCAAGGCGTAAGGGTCACCAATACAATAAATATTGTTGAAACTCCAGCAGTGTATGCTTTTAGACAATCTATAAACTTAGAATATTTAAAATGTCAAAAACACAGTCTGAGAGACGCTTGTTAGAGCCCTCTAATCACAGGCTGAGATCTTGGTCTGAAGCTGAGGCAGTCACTTTGGGCAATAGGCTTTCCTGGTTCACTGTGCTAAGGAATTGCCCTCAATGTGAGTTAATCTTTACCGTGATTACTGCAATAAGAACAGTTCTGGTATGAAAGCTTTTCCATCTTCACATCAACTTAACTGCATAGGTTATTCACTTGTATTTACTCTGTCTATTGGAATGGTCAGATGGAGATACAAATCTGTGTTCAAAATAACTTATTAACATGCCGTATTTCCAGTATATATCTAAATTACAGATCTACCATAAGGGTATGAAAAACCAATAGAAACCCTAGGCAATTTCAGGTTGCAACCATAGATGAATCAATAGTTACTCCTCCTGCAGCAGTCTTGCCTCTTTTTTTTTGTCCAGTGGCTTTGTGTTTATGAAGTGGTTTCTTTTTTTAATTCTTTCCACTTTGCTCTGCTTGTCCCCTTGGGATGCTGTAAAATATATGCCTAAAACTTGAATCTGGAAGTAGAATGTGTCTACTTCCCAAGAAGTCTGTGTTTCACCAGAATCCTGTTTCAAGTGGATTCACATACATGTACCTGCTTGTAAGAGGTCAGAACCACCATACTGGTAGGAAGGTAGTGATTTGACCTGGTACTTGAGTTTCTTTTTGTTCAGGTGCTTCTGATTCAAATTCTCACTTTGAATTTTGGAATGATTGTATTTTTGTTAAAATTAAGTAAATTTAAAAAAAAAGCTGAATCCTATATGTAAGTGAAGGAAATGCAAATAGCCAAAACCAACTCATTTTGTAAATTAGGTTCTCTTTTCCCAGGCAATCCTAGCAGTGGGCTGTCACAATGAAAGCAGTGGCTCAGAAGTAAAGTATATGGTGCTGAAAGTCCAAGTCCAAAAAATCTAGTCCTTGCCCACAAATGTTGTCAGAGAAATTTCTGTCTGTGATCAGAGTTTGAGCATACAGTGTTAATGTCTCCTTTGGCACATTACCTGTTGGCATATTTTCCTGTGCATCATGATGGTAGTGGTTCCTCTTTGTCTGGTGAAAGTGCCAGGTTTAACCTTTTTGTTGCTGGAAAGTTAGCTCTGTATGTAGGATTATGATGGAAATAAACTATCAGGGTTCTCCAATTTGTAACTAAAGTATCATCTGTAGACAAAAATAATGCTTTAAATTGCCCTTGCGATTGCTGAATTACAGTCTCCATTGCTTCTCAAAGAAATCTCTACCTAGAGAGAGATTATATCATATCAAATAGTGATCTTAAACTTAGGAAAAAAAAAAGACAGAGGTAGGAGTCAAAATAAAACCTCAGCCACCTTCCACCAAACCCACCAAAAACCTGCTTGTTGAGACCATTTTGTCTGAATAGAAATCAATTTGAAGGTGTCTTGCATTTATAATGAAGATTTAGAGAAAATACATAGAGCTGTTTTACACTCATAGAAGTTTAATAAAGAAAGAAAAATCTTGATTGAACCTTGATCCCAGTGTCCGAATTCATAGCAGAACTTGAAATTAATCCCTTAAATCTCCTTAAGCTTTGTTATATAGTAAGTTTCAGCAAATAAAATACTCTTCTTTTCTTAAAAGTTGTTCTCCTTTCCCATTTAGTTACTTCTACATCTAGACCTTTCCGAACTGTGATGTAGTCATGGTGGTTTTTTTCTATTTTTAATTGGCGAGAACTGCTTCTGGCATAAAGGTGATGCAGTCATTTTTTCATTGAGAGCATCTCAAAGGGTAACTCAAGGACTCTTAGGGTAGCAAGGAGACAAAAATGGGCCCTATGGAGAAAGGAATTCCTTGCTTTTATTGCAGTGGTGCTTGGTATCAGTCCCCCAGGAAACTGCCTTTGTGTTGGGTGTTTGGGAAGGTGTGAGGGGAGCGGGGTTTACGTGAGAGTTGTTTTAAAGGCTTGAGCAGGGTCTGCCAGGCAGTGACGTTTGCTCATTAGAACATGGAGGGGAAAAGCAGACACTCTTGCTGCTGCTTGAAGTGGGCACTTCCAAGCTTAAACTGCTGTGGGTTTTGGCACCAGTTCTTTTCAAAAGGGTGTAGAGTTCTATTTTCCAATGTCAGTGCATTTGGCTTGCACTTATGTATTCAGTGCTACCCAGATCACAGGCACTGCCCGGTGGTCTGCTTCCTTGTTTACCCCTCAGGGTGGCTCCTGAGGAGATGGGCTTGGTATATCAGAACAGAAGATGATACAATTATACCTTTAGGCTTTTGAGGAGTGGGAGGGGAAAGAAAAAAGTGTTTCTGTAATCCAGTCTTCCTGATCAAATATGCTTAGTTATTTTTAAGTAAGTTTTGGGGGGAAAAAAGTGTTAAAACTGGTAATTATATTGAAATCTTTCTTGATCTAATTTACCAGTGATCTGTAAGAGATCTGGATCAGTCATTTGCTGTGCAGCCCCAGGAAGCCTAAACAGATTTGCATTAGCTAGTTGTCTGGAGAAATCCTTTCAACATCAAAAAGGAAAAAATTCACTTCTCTATGTAATGACTTTAAATAATTGAGGGGGGAAAGCTAACAAAAATGTCAATTTTGATTTTTGAGTATGCAGAAACTAATTAGTATTAAACAATTCTCCTGGTGTTTTGTAAGACTGTGAATTTGTAAATCAAAAGAGGAGGTAAAATGGAAACCTGTCAGCTACAGGACTAACATTTGGATAGAACTGCTGATAAAATCACTTATTTTTTCAAACTGTGCTTCTTATTATTTTCCACCCGTGTGCGTCAAAGCAGGCAGATATTCTATCTTTTCAGATTTGGGTTACTAAGGAAAGGTAACTTCAGTGGATGTAGAAAAGTGTATCTAATACCACCTACATTTGTATTGGAATTTTTAATATTGGTTCCAGTCAAGAATAACACTGTATGGAAAGAAAAATCTGAGCTATAATTTCTCTTTAATAGAAAATGCTGTATATATGCTCACTATGAAGATCTAAAGATAGTGATAGGATGCTTTATTCCTTCAGAATATTTTCCTTGCAGAAATTTGCTTATGGCTAGCTTCTCCTGGGATGCTAATGCTATCTTTCCAATATTAATGAGAATTAGTATTAGATGGGAGCAGGCCTGCTAAGAGCTGTGTAGTTCATAAACAAAAATAAATAATAAACAGCAACAACAATTTAAAAAAAAATGCTGTTCCTTCTCTTGGTTAGGTCAGAAAGATGAGGTAAACATTCATCAATTAGTGAAGAATACTTCATTTAAATTGCCCAAGCAAAGCCTGTATAACACATAACAGTGCACTGACTTGAAAAGGGCAGATAGCTCTGTCTGGAAGGAAAGGTGTTGGTGCACCTGGAGTTTGGAGGATTTATTTATATGTGCAGTGTTGCTGTTAGCTGAGAGGATTGTGAATAAGCAGAGACTGTATGTGTTACATCTGTTCACTGTCAGATTTAACAAAAAGCAATTATCTACCATAGTAACTGTGACAGAATTCAGAATGTGTTCTGACATACAGACATAGATAAATACCTAAAAATAATGCTAAGGGTGTGTCTTCATCCCTCAGTGTTTTTCTTGATTTTAAAGAAACACTAAACAATGCAAACAACAAAACCAAGCAATTTGGAATTATAGCTGGAAGTCTTTGACCTTTGCTGTAATACAGCTTTTTTCCAAAACCTAGTTATGTATTAGAAGGCACAGAAATATCTTTATGGTATTTTCAGCTTAAATCTTAATGTTTAGCTTGAGCTAAACTTTAAAGAACTTGATGAATATAGATTCTGGGATGATTATGTATTATCTCAAAGGAAGGAAGTCTTGAATTTAAGATCTCTTCAAAGTATCTTTATTTGCTCTTATAGAGGAAAACCTTGCAACTTTTGTGGATGTGAGTGCAGAAATGAAAATGCAGCCAAATAATTACAATAGGAAAAATGAAATCCTAAGTCAGTGTTGTTTGGCTCTGGGGAATCTCCTAGACAGGAGTTCAAATCCTGAGAAATTATGTAGATCCTGGAGATCTGTAGTAAGAATTGTTAGTTTTAAAACTAACCATTTAACTAACCAAGCTTCTTGGTAATGCATACCCCAAAATCACAGGGTTTTTTAAGACTTGAAAGGCTTCAGGTTTAAAAATCAAACGTGCCCATTTGTAGCAGAAACTGTTAAGAAATATACTATAGTTGCAATTAATGCTTCTGCTACATGCATCTAGGTGGGTTTTATAGTATGTTCACCATCACTTTTTACTGGTATCTTGGATTCTTTTCCACCTTATACAGTACACAGTGAGAATTTCCCAAGGGATTTTTTTTCTAACTTTTATTAAAATTGAACCCGAAGGCTTCAAACATAACACACCAAAGTATTACCCCCTGTCTTGCTTCTTGTGTTCCCCAGTTGTCAGTTTTAGAACAACTTCTTGCAATTGGACTTGGAATTATCTTCTCCATGTTGTTTTGATAGATATCCTCATGGTGCAGGGTGCTTCTCAGAAAACTAGTCTGGAATTATCCATCAGTTTGAATGCCTGATGGCCAGAATAATATAAATACCAGGTCTACTGCTTATCTTCAACTGTTGGTTTCTCACAGTAATTGTCCTGGGTCTCTAGCTTTCTCCTGACTGATGTTTTGACGTATGTTGCACTTCTGTTCTGTGGCATTCTCAGTGTGCTGCCTCTCCAGCTGAACTTGGGGTGGATAGTGGCACTGGTTCTCAGTGTGGTTCTGCATTTTACTACAGTTGTCATTTGCCTCTCATGTTTGTCCTTCCCTTAAACACAAACCTCTGCAGCTAGGTGTGTGTTGAACTCTTAACCTCCTTTTTCCTTGTCTTGCCTCAGACCTTGCCACATGCTGGAAGTTAAGCACGTCACTCCCAATTTGTAGGAGTGGGAATTTGCAGTGACCATTTGGTAGGGCTTGTGGTACTTAAGCTCCTGAAGAATGGGCAGCAAGAGGGCAGAGGAACATACATAGTCCTTGTGGCAAGAAAATTATGCAAATAGCAGAAAAATGATACCAGGTAGAAATGGACCATTAGAGATTTGCAGCTTGTGTGGAATAATATTTATAGCGTAGAAACAGGAGATGGAGAATTGGGAGTAACTAGTAATGTTTGGAAGAAATTCCCCTCATAATACATTTCTGTGTATTCTTACACAGACTGACTCTTCAAACACTAATCAGGGAAAAGTAGCTTGATCATAGAATGATTTTTTAAACTGATTAAACTAGCTGCTTCAGCAAGTGCTTCGTTCTTAAACACAGGGATTGTCCCATTGGCATGACTGGGACTGAACATATTGTTTGAGATCAGATCACCCTACAGCACTTGCTGTTTTAGGACAGCAGTGGCCCAGGAGATGCAGAATTACTGACGTGCTGCTGAGCCCTCTCCTTCCAAATCTGAAGCTGAGCTTTAGCTGCAAATTCCCAAAGGGATGCCCATGAAGGCTGGTTCCTATGGTACTGACTCAAACTCAGCATTGGTGTGCTCTATGAGTACCTCCATATGTATCTGTACATCTTTGTGTGCAATCTCTCCATGTAGAGTTTTTTCTAAAAACCATTCAGGGGAAATAAATCTTCCAATGATCTGAAGAGAATGTAAATGACAGGCTCTTTCCTGTGCTTGGCTGAATCACATGCAATGTGCTTAATTAACAGGTGCACAGTGACAAGCTGCACTCAGCAGGCAGTGATGGCTTGTGTTCAGAGTCCTGGACATTGAGTTTCTTCTGTAGCATGCAAATTGAAAGGATCAGTGAGATTCTGAGCATCTCTGTGCCTCTTTCATCCTATTGTAAATTCTTGCCCCTGTATAAGCACCTTTTTTAACTTTGCAGGGATTTTTTAGGGAGCAGTGCGGACTCGTACCTGTTTCCTTCCTCCTTATGCTGTCAAGACAGCTGAAGTATTCAGCTGGAGCTGGAGTGTCTGAATTAGGGCTTCCTTGTTTGAGTCAAAAGAGATCCAGCCTAGCTCTTGCCTTTTAATCTGCGGGGCTGGGCTGGTGTTTGGTGACGCACTGGGCTAAGCTGACTGCAGCGAGTTAATAGAGAAGGCAAAAGGTGTCAAGCCCCTGCAGAATGGCTCAAGTACTTGCAATGCCTAATCTGTATCTGGGATGGTGAAACAAAAAGATGATAAAGCTGCCTCACAGGAAACTGCAGAATTTTTTCCTTAAAAAGGTAAAGTGCATTTTTTTTTGTTGTTTGCTTGCTTTACTAGGTTAGTGACCAAGTTTGATAATTGCATTGTTTTTGTGCTGCCAGCCTTGTGATTTCTTCGTACTGAGATGCCTCAAACTGTTCTCTCAATGTAATGTTATTCTTGGCTTGGGGTCTGGGACACAATTAATATCCATCAAAAGCAGACTTGAGCAGCATGCTACAGGGGTTAGTTTGATTACAGATACAGTTTTCAGGTTCTGCCACCCTGTTGTATTGCGCTGGCTTTTAGCAGTGCTCCTTGACTCAGTGCCACTGTATATTCTGAATCTGCCAAGCAATTTAGTGTGAAATTTTTGCAGTGCACAAGACAGAATGCTGCTCATTAACTGGTTTTCATTTAAAAAAAGAGTTGGTATTAGAAGATATATGTGTATGTTACATGTAGGATGTATATTTGCACTCTGTTTTCAAATATATTCACAGAAATCACTAGAGATATGGATACATCTAACAGAAAACTGTATACTTTCAGGTAGAACTCTATTTAAAACTGAGTTTCAACGAGGTTTAAAACTATCCCTAGATCATACATTTCTGTAAAACAGTTTACCTAGCTAGGTATTGAATGCTGTGGTAATTAGCTATCTGAAATACCATTCTTTAATTTTAATGTCTGTATTATCTGGATTCTCGGTTGGCAACATGTAAGGATTTATCCCATAGGTTGTGAAAACATACTGTTTTTTTTCCCTCCCCTCCTTCTCATCTACTCATGCCCAGGGTTTATTACTGGTTGATTAGAAGTGCAGTCTCTTTATTCTATAGAGCATCTCAATTACCATGCAGGGCATTTGCAGCTGTAGTCAATTGGAAGTTTGTATTTTCACCATGCTGTATAATTTAACATATTCATACTGATATGTGCAATATGATTCTTCAAAACTAAATACTCAACTTGGTTGTACTCTAATTAAAACAGTTTTAAAAGGGCACAAGAGAAGACAGTTGCTTTTCAATGCAAGTTAGATCCAGCACACGGTTCACTGATTTTTGCTCATTCACAGATGCAGATGGTTTGTTCTACCTTTTCCTCTGGAGTAAATTTTCAGTATTTAAATTGTTGATATAATCATTGTGCTGTCGAACTGTCCTTTTAGGGCTTCCTATGTTGACTGAGAAGAATTTTCCTATTTGCTAGGTTATATATGCCTTAATGTTGGCATACCTGATCAAATGGTCGTAATTTCACTGGGATATAGTACAATGGTGGATTTTTATTATACTCTTGGATGTAGGACTGAAAGCACACAGTCAATTAAAGTGGATTAAAGTGCAAGAGAGAAGACTTATGCTGAATTTTATTTTAATGTAGTTGTTAGAAATTTATTTAACTGAGCTACTAGTCTGAAGTGACAAAGTGAAAGTGGGTACAATCACTGAAGGTGGTGAGCATAAGTGAACATGAAATCAGCAGTAGGTTTTTGACAGTCTCGGGAGTCCCAGGGTAACTTGTTCTCTCAAAAAAATGTCTGTATGGTGCCACACAGCAGAAATCATGTATCATTCACCTACTCATCTCTGTTGATGGTTCCTGGTATTTCTCTGGAAGATGGATGGAGTATTTTAAACAAACTGGTTTTATTTCTGATAATGTGCAAAAGAAAATTATGGAAAACATCTTTAACCCTTCCAAGAGTTATGTACAGTTTCAGTTTGGAGAGACCTTTTCTAGATGCCAGGAAAGGGAGGCAGCACAGAACAAGTGGCCAGATCTGCCTGAAACTGTGTGTGCATACTTTGTGCTCAAGTGAGTGCATGAACTTGTTATGACTGCATCAAGTTTCTGTTTTATGCTGTCATTTGAATTACAAGAATCAACCACTTATGTCATCCTAGATTGCCTGAATATACCATAGCTAGTTAGTATAGAGAATTTTGTTTCCCTTCCTCATTAATGAGGTGGTATGGTTGTGGTTAAAAAAAGTAATCTCCAGTAACTGGAAGGTAAACTCAGTCTTGGTGTGGTGACGGTAAAGTGCATAGGGATTTTTTTATTTTTATTTTTATTTTTTTTGAGGGGGGTTTCTGTGATAAATATGGAGTTCAGCTAATGATACCTTTATTTAATGTGGCCACTCCCACTGCAATATTTTCTGAAACAAGTTTTGAGGAGGACCTATGGCTTCCTTCTTGCTTTTTGAATATAACAGCTACCTGATGGCTAGCCTACATGAATACTGTTTTGATTTTGGTGCAATTAAGTAGCCAAAAGAACATGCTTTTAATTTTATGCATGAAAGAGTGCCCCAAATTCTTAATTTCTTAATATAAGTAGATCACACCGAAGCACAGTCCTGTATTTTCTGGGAAAAAAGTATCTACTGAAGAATGACATTGAATTTGATTATTGCAGTGAACATCTTCAGAGCTTACTCTTCAATATTATGCACTGAAGCAGCAGTCAAACACCTTACCAGATATTAGTCAGCTTGCTGTTTTTGTAGGCACCAGCAACTCTTAGACAAGTGAATGATTAATCCTGAATACATGAGGGATGGCTTCAGAGCTGGGTCTTCAATGACTGTGTTGAAAATATTACTTTGCCCTGGAGAGTGACTAAAAAAGGGCATGATTTAAGCTTACAAAATCACACAGTGGTTCTTAAAAGATTTTGTTTCAGAACCACAAAAAATTAGTTAAGTTTAACAACTTTGTTGCCTACCGAACCTTGAAAGAACTGTTGTCCTTCCAAAGAAAGGGCAGCTGCTTAACACTTGAGAGTACATTGTAAATTACATTTCCATGTAAACTTATCTCTGCTGGTCAGCTTCTTCTGAAAGCTTTGTCTGAAACAATCATGTAAAGACAGATGTGTTCCTCCTGTAGTGCTTTAACATTGAATTAGTATGCTTTACAAAATTGGTATGCATAGAAAACAGTTTTACCTAAACTGTTTGATCTAAGGAATTGATCTGAAAACAGTTGCTGGTAATGAAGTATAATTCAGTAACTGAGTCAGCATGAAAATAAAAAGCTAGTGAAAAGCATTTTGAACAGCATTCTGACAGAGAAAAATGGGTTTTATTCAAAACAGGTAATTTAGAGTTTCAGTGTTTAAGAACAAGGTGTAATGTCACCTAATAAGAGAGAGGCACTTAAGGAAAACAAATTAAGACTTCAGCTGATCCCTTTTACAGGGATCTGATGCTATAAATGCTGATTGCATGATTTATGGAAATGCATATGTTCTTCGTAGCATTAAAAAGGAGGATCTTTAAATTTTTTTTAGCATTGTGAAAAACAATTTGGTAATGACTGCAGTATTGGCAGAATATTGTGCTGTTGTAGTTTGTGATAAATGCCTCTGCCTTTTCCCCATTGCCACCAATAGAAGTTTCTGTCCTTAAGGAATATATGACTGAGTCACTGATGCAAAGGACAGCAGAATGAGCAGAAAGCTAGCACCAAAAGAATCTGACAGCACGGACCTGTTAAATGTCTTTCTGTACATTCTCACATGGGAGAATCATACACATGGGCAAGGTATTTTGTGATTTTTTTTTTTTGTTTCTGGTATTTGTGTTTTATGTAAAACAATATATTTCATACATGTCTATACAATTAGCTGTTTGTCATATGCATGTTTATCTGTTATCTGTGTTCCTGAACACCTATTCAGCTTGAGGGAACTGCTCTATCTTGGTGATGTGCCTGTCCAGCTTGTGCGCAGGGCTTGAACCCTTCATAATGGAAGGGTTTTCAAGGACTCTCCCCCGTCCTGCATGGACACCACCTGTAATATTCAGTGTCACAGTTGCTGTCCTCAGTGATAACATGGTGCAGTACAGGCTCAACTCTTGGGAATGTTGGGAATTCTAGTGGTGTTTAACTGACTCAAGTATTACTGTGTGACTTTTGCAGGACTTGTGTGTTGACGCAGTGAAATGTGCCTGATCTGGCAAATAGTCTGCTTCTGTCATGACTGGGACAACATTAGAGAAAAAGGGGGAGCTAGTACTTCCCAAATATGTTGGAGACCATAGAGAATTAACTTGGGGAGGCGTTTCAAATGATTGTGTGGGGTTTCTCTTATGCTTTTTTTGGTAAATAATGCACTAAGGGAGGGAGGGGGGAGGGGGTGTTACAAGGAAGGTAGAGGTTGCCTCAGCTGCAGGCAGCCTCCTTGGCTCAGGCTGCACGGACCTGGGTGTTTGATTCATGAGGGCTTTGATTGGTGTATGAGGTTGGCACATCATGACCACAGTTGATATTGCTTTGTCTTAGGAGTACATGCTAATGAATCTTCATTTTACTTCTGTTAGGACTAAGATAGCCAAGCAAAATTACTTCTGGCAGTTGTAGGGATGCTTTTGAAGCCAGATATGGGAAAGGACTCTTTTTGTCACACTCTGCTTACAATGCCTCAGACTGTTAAGCTGCCAAGAGCTGTTCTAGTCTGGGGCCAGCAAGGCTGCTGGTGGGTTTTGAGGATGACTGTTGTTCTTGAGTATGAAGATCTGAGGCTAGTCAAGCCAGGTATCTTGCCCCATGTGGTAAAGGGAGAAGAACAGGTTGGGGCTGGGACACCAGGTTGGGGCAGAGCTCTGGAGAAGCAGCCTTGGGTTGTTGCTGCAGCTGCTGGAGGACTTGAGGGATGGGACAGGTTGGGAGAGTGCTCCATTTGTCACTTCTGCAAATATGGAGGAAACGGCTGCCCTGTGATCCCTATCCTGCATTTTGCAGGACTATCTGTCTGCTCTCTCTGGGACTGTGGTATAGGCAGGATTGGGCAGGAGGCAAGACTGTTTTGCCCCATACATTGGTCTGTTTCTCTAGGCAACTGCATGCCTTGGTTATGCCCAGAGCTGACCCTAATGCTGTCTTGTCTTCCAGATGTAAACTGGTGTTAAGGAATAACTGTAATCTTGTGAACATGCAGTATTAGCTGTAAGTCCATAGATGATTTTACAAGGTACCTTGCTGAAAGTTGTGTTCTAGAAAATATGCAATTATTTAAAATAATCTAGGTCCTTAATTCCCAGCCCAGAACAGGTAATGGATAGGCATGATGATTTTGAGCAAGAAATCACAGTATACACAGAGATCACTTATTTAACTAACTCTTGAAGCATCTGTTTTATGAGGAGAGGAAAGAAGGAGCAACTGGATATTATTTCTAGTTGGGCTTTAAAAAGAAAAGTTTCAAGCAGGAGCAGTTTTTGGTTCTCTTAACTGTTGGCATGAGCCATTCATACTCATGCCAACAGTTAAGAAAAGACTTGCCTATCTCACTGTCAGAATACAAGTCTTGGACTTGTCGGTGTGGCACTGGTGGAAATTAAGGCTCTATGAGTTTTTTTGCTCACTTGTTTTTGTAGCACTGAGTGGCAGAAAATGCAACTGTGTTTTCTTGGTAGTTTATTTTGAAAAGTTGCATAGCAACTTTCTGAAATGTACAAGTCTAAGCTTCACGAGACACTAAGAAGACAAGTATGCTTTTGAAAATGTCATTCTTGTAGCTGAAGTACTCTTGGTGTCCACAAAGAATGAAGCAGGCTGTTCACAAAAGAAGAGAGAATTTCAAGTCAAAGCCAAGAGTTTTAAAAGGAAAGCAATAAAATTCTGAGTTTAGCATGGCTGCAATTGTGTATTATAATACATATAACATATGTATGTAGAACTAATATAAGGACAAATATTATGTTAATACAGCCTTCAATCATGTATAAACACTACACATGCTTTTGCATGTTACAGCCAAAAAGTTGTATCCCTATATAAAAGGAATATTAAGATTGAATTTAAACTCCTGAATTTAAATAGTTTGATCACTTTCAAAATTACTGTGGGAGCTAATCTTTATACTTCTATTCTGTCCTTTCCTCATGGAACAGGACCTGTATGTATTTCTGCCCTCTGTACTTGTGTCAGTGTTCCAAAGGAGTGTATTTGTTGTATTTGAGGGAAGCAGGGAATGATTTGTTTTTGACCTAAGCAGCCAGGGGTATTTTTCTTCTCACCTTATTCTCAGAAATAGCTGAATTAGTTAAACTTGAAAGTTTGCAAAAGAACTGAGCCTAAGGCTGTCTCCTGGCATAGAAAACTTCAGTCTAAATAGACTTGAGTTGGTAGAAATAGAAGCAACTGAAGCGTAATTCTTTGATAGAGGTGCGTCAGTAAATTCAAGAGGAGGTGGTGCTTGTGGAGGCGTTCTGAGAGTCACAACACTGAGGGAGTCTCAGTTCCCAGTCCAGCTCTTGAGCACTGTCTTCACTCTTTCTTCCTCCCCCAAGCTGCATGTCTTGAGCAATGCCATGCCCAAGTCTGTGAGCACAGCTACTTACACACACCACTAACATGCCAGTGAGACAGCTCCTGGTGTCCCTGGGTTATGTAACTGTATTGAAACGAAAATCAAGCCCAGCTGAGAATTTGTTGGTGGTGAATGTGCATCTGTGCAATCTGGGTGGAGTTGTGTTGGCATGTCATTTGCTACACGTGATATAGCAATTATTTTGGGGCCTAGAAACAACAGGGGACACAGACAACAATAGCATATGAACAAGAAACTTTTTATTCATGGACTAGATGTGGAGGAAAAATAGGTTGCTTTTAAATGGGCACACTGCTCCTGAGGAGGGGTTTGGATGGAATAGTAGTAATGTTCAACAGATTGATAAATAATATGAAAAACTCCCTGGATTTCTGATATGAATCAAGGAAGTAAAATATAGGCTGTACTTGCCAAGTCCAAAGGCTGGATGGGGCTGATCCGTGGTTCTTTAGTGATCATTTACTGCAGGCCTCATTCTTCCTCCTCATTTAAAAAAAAAAGGCAGCCAACTAAAATAACTAACAAAAACCAACCAAACAACAAAACACAATACAAAAAAGCAAACAACAAAACCAACCCTAAAACATGTCAATGATCCACGAGGACCTGTGGAAATGCCAGCAAATTTTCATCTCCTAGATGTACCTGTTGACCTCCTATAAAACTGGTTATGTGGAGCCTAACACTCTCTTAATGCTTCAATAAGCTTGTGATCTAGTGAGACAGACCTTGACAGTGCTTTGAGAAATGTACTCTTTTGGCCTGGAAAAAATGTACTCTTTTGGCCTGAGAAAAGCCTGGAGGTGCTAAATGCTACTGGGTGATGGTGATCTCTGCATTCAGCCTGCCACAACTGCTCTGTGTTCCTTACTTGCATCGTGGCTGGGGCTGTGTTGCCAGCCTGTTTCCTGCCTTGCTGTGCTCCACTGGGCACCTCTCCTGGCCATGGCACACTATTGCCTCCCTTGGGAGTGCTGCCAGAGGTTCTGGGGAGAGATGACCTCGATGCATGCAGGTGTGGGAGTGCTCTCTGTGGGCAGTGCTTCTGCCTCCCTGGCTGAGGATGAAGGACTGTTTCTCTGTTTCCTGAAGGGTACATTTCACCAACAGATTCTTATTTTGGTGGGACTGGGAAGGCTGTGGAAAAGGTCTGACTGAGGAATCTGGCTAGGGCTCCAAGGTGGGAAGAAGCACTGATGGGTCAAAGAACAGAATGGGGATTGTGACATTGACCTTTGTAAAATTCATGTGAATTTCCTGGCTATTGCTAGCCTAATGTGTCTATTGAGTATGTCTTGTAATTTAACTTGTTTAAAGATTAATACAAAAGAAGAGAGAATTTGAAACCACTGTAAGTACTTGAAACCACTGTAAGATTAAATGCAAGAAAATCAAAAAAAGATAATTACGTATCATGTCACACAGTAACATACACTAAACTTTGCCTTATATAGATGTATATCAGAATAATATATGTTTCCTCCCAAATCCTTCCTGCACAGCAGTGATATTCTCCCCTGGAGCACAGAATTGTAGCAATATCCTTGAAGTCTATTTGCTAGAAATACTGCCTGAGGGCTTGCTGCTGAGTGTGCAGAAAATGTACCACTTCTCTTACATGAAGCTTTCTAGTATTGTGCAGATTTTTGATCTGTACAGCAATGTCTTGAAATCTGCAGTCAAATGTTAAAATTCAGGTGGAAGTGTACAATATATCACAGCTTCCTCTTCCCCTTGTTTTCTTACACGTTTCTCTCTCCTTTATCAATAATACTTGTCATTGTGCAGTGTCTCTTAGAGATTGTATGACTAATTCACTGTTAGTTCAGGAAAGTTTTCTCTGAAATAGTACTTTTGGCTGGAGGTAAGCACAGATGCTTTGAGCTCCAGGTTCTTCCCGCTGGAATTTGGGAAATACCTCAGTGCTTCAACTATGCCCCCATACCCTGTGTGTTGGGGCAAATGCTAGAGCACAGTAAACCCTTTAAATAACATTTCTTCTGAGGTTCAGAAAGAAGCTCCCTGTGTGGTGACTCCTGGTTGCACTCTGCTGCCTGCTGCCCACCCCCAGGGGCACTGACTAGTTAACTTTTACTGCAAAGATACACAAAGATGGATGTATATTTGTTTTTAAAAGTGAGATCAGTACTGTATTTACTGCTATGAATATGCTTTGCATCTCAAGTAAGAGAACTGTGCAAGAGATGAGGAATTGGCAGTCTGAAAAGTGCTGCTGCTTCTGTCTGCTCAGCTACCCAGTAGGATGAAATACCCTATTCTGTGGTGGGCTGTAATTGCCTTCTGAAAGGCTTTTCCACATACTTGTGTGTAGTATCAGATACCTCCTCTGATAACTTTATTTTTAACTTCAGGATTACAGTATTTGTGCTAATTCAGTGGTGGTTGTAAATGATGAGTTTTATCACACAAAACCTTCAGAGCCAGAATATTCCTCTTGTCACTGGCTATGACTTAACACCCCAGATCCTTTCCTGTTCCTTTTATTGGCATGCCAGCAAGTCCTTCAGGAGTTTTTTGGTACTTGATACAACATATGTGACCATTCCAATGCTTTACCTTTTGTATGTTGCACCTGCATAGATTTTTCAAGAACTTTGCTAATGGAGGCTTCAACTTTTTCTTTCTCTTCTTAATGACAGTATTTCTTTAGCTATGTCTTTGATTATACATGGTTCTGTACATCTATTAGAAAGGAACCAGAATTTGTACCTTGATCTAGACTGATATTTACAGGACTTGTTGAATAAAATGGGGCAGAGTAGAGAGGGAAGAGGAGAAGTAACCTCAGTGGCTGCATGATGTTCAAGCATAATCATTTTGCACATCTGCGCTTAAAATTTAAGTATTCATAGAACTAGATGTAAACTAAATAAAGTGTGGAGGAAAACAATGTCAGCATACAGATATTCAAAAATCAATCCTGAAGGCATTTTTTATCTATTATATGCAAGATCATTTAAACACTGCTTGTAGCTGTGTTGCAGCTGGATGGCTACTTGCACAGAATTGTTCATCCAGTACAACTCCTGTTGAAATTTTTAACAGTAACTGTGTATGGTCATGATAGTTTGCAGCATGCCTGAAGACCCAGGGCCTTAAATATCATTGGTGCCTTTGGGTTCACTCAGAAAATTTGAAATGTACCAACAATAGAGTAATTGTTAGTCTTGAAGTAAAGCAATGTTCAGTTGACTTTATATTTGTTAGTCTGCATTTCAAAATAATATTTGTGGAAACCCAAAAGATAGGCAAGAACCAGGATAGTGGACTGCAAGTGAAAATATTTCAGTGTCATTACTGTAGCATTGTTCTGTTATATTTTGGTTTAATGTTTTTTGCATCCTGGGCCACAACCTCCTTAACGTTTAGCTAGTGGTGGTGATTGTGCTTTTTTAGTGGTGGTTGTGCTTTTATGAAATGAAACTTATGGACAAAACTGTTAAAGGATAGTTCTTACTGTTTTGAAGTGTTCCCCTTCTTTTCAACTTATTTTTCAGGTATCTTCCCTAGCTAAAATTTGGGAATGCGATGTAAGCAGCATCTCCCAGCATGCATTCAACATCAGGTCCTCTGAATGTTTTAGGTTCAGTCGTGCATGTGTTGTGGTTGCTGAAGAGTTACTCCTTTGATGTCCAGCAAACACAGATTTTGTAGGATTCTTGTTTTGCCAAAATGTTTCTAAGTCCAAGAAACTTTCTCCCGCAATCATTCAGTGCTGACGCCTGCCTACCAAGACAGGTAAAACTTGACTCCTTTTTGCTTAAGACAGACTATTTTGGAAACCTTGTTTCTCTGACTTTAAGAAGAAACATCATTCCCAGAATGAATCTAAGGCACCTCAAACTACCAATGTTTTCATTTATTTCTTAAGGAAAAACTAGTGGCTGAGCATGGAGATTTTTGTGTCAACTCTGTTGTACCTTCTCCTTGGATTACACCCAAGGGATGCTGTTCTGAAAGATGGAACTCCCTTTTCTGCACCTAAATGAGGCTTTATCATCTTCTTTTGTGGAATAGTCAAGTTGTTTCTTGTCCTCTGTCACAATCCCTGTATTCTTTGCATTGATTTCCCATTTGTTTTGTCTGTATCCAGGATTCAGTACTGTTGCTAACAGCAAAGCGCACATGCTGTGCACCTTCTGCTGCAAGCACAAGTCATCCTTCCTGTTGTTAGCTGTTTCAGTATTCTGGATGCCATTCAGGCCAAGTTAATTCTTCTTACTCTTTTGCCAGTGTGATCTGCCTTTACCTTTTTGCTTTAAGTAATGTAGTCTTCCAGTTAATTAATGCATCCCCTTGAACATGGGTATCAAGTGTCTGCAGCAAAATACAATCCTTATATATTACACAGGCAACTGCATTTTTTCCTTGCCATACCGGGACCAGTAGGTATTAGCACCGATGTGTTCCATCTTTTTTGTAGTTTTCCAGAGTGATGCAGTGTTGTCTTTCAGCAGTCATTGCTGACCTTCAGAAATTATATTTAAAAGGGTGAAACATGCACTTATTCAGTTTTCAAACTCTCAGGAAGTAAAATCAGCAATCTTGGTAGTAATCTCTTCCCAACGACTTCTGGTGCTTCTATATAAAGGAAGGCATGAGTCATGCCATGAAGATAGGCTCCTGTACATTTCCATGCAGGCATAACTCGGGTTTTTTCTCACCTGTCTTAAGCTTGATGCAGGCTACCAAACTGGGTGAGTTTTGGAGGGAATATAAGCATGTATACCACATTTTCTAGAGAACAATAAATCTACACTTTAGTTGTGTAGGTGTAAAGATAACTTACCTATTTCTCACTAGCAGTTGTGTCAGTTCAGCACTGCTTAATTTAACCTAAAAAGTAAGTCTGAGTTGTATCTTCATTTACAGCTCCCTGATGGGTATTGCCTGCATTTGATCTCTAGCTGGTCTCCTGTACCAAGCAGAGTAATGTTCCATGAAGAACAGTAGAAATTATTGACACTGCATTTGGAACTTTGCATATAAACTAGGATTTAGTATTTTTCTAACTTGTTCTAGCTTTTCAGTATTGTATGCTGTATTTGCAAGACTGTACTAGTTTTCAAAAGACACGGGTAGAAGTGAGGAATGGTAAGATGTGGCATTGGATCTCCAGTGATGCTTTGTACTGCAGTTTTGGGATTGGTTTCTGGCACAAGTGCCCACAGTGGGTACCTTGGGAAGACCTGTCAGACAAACAGTCCCCAGAAGGCAAAGCTGGGGTGGATGGTGTGAAATAAATGTAAGATTGTTATTTTATTAGCTCTAATCCAGAATGCACCATTTCTGAATTGAATTGTGGCAGTAGTTAAGTAAGATTTGAAGCACAGACCATATATTTTGTTTAATGTGAATTCCCCTTCTCCTTTTAATAAATTTGGGAGTTAATTACAATGTTTCTGCCGTTGATTAGAGTGAAGTCAGTGCACTGTGACATGCCCTTAAATGAAAAACAGGTTTCTGGCCAAATGGAAATGGAATTATTTTCCAAAGGAGATTATTTCCCTTCAGTTCTGCCTACAGGCTGGTGAAAATTGTGCCATTCTCAAAGCAAGCAGTGAAGGCCTTTTCAAGTAGTCACCAGGCCGTGTTCAAAATGAACGCTGAAAATTCTGTGGTCTGGGGAGCTCATTAAAATGAGGAGTTGGAAGTTTATAAGTGTGGGTTTTCTTTTATTTTTATGATTGTATTGAAATCAGGGATGTTTATTTAGTCTTTAAGACAAAGGGAAAGAGGCAGTGTTGAAGGAAAAGCAAATCTTAGTATGTCTTTAATAGCCATCTAATAAGACAGTAAGTCTTAAAATGGATTGGCAATACTTTCCTGAATTACACTACTAGAATACAATAGGTGTATAAAGTTATCAATGAACTAAAAAACATGTCTCTAGCTTGAACTGTAGTTAGCTTTCTCTTCTTTTACCATAAAGTTTTATGGTGCAGCCTCTTGCTTTGCTCACCCATCTCAAGATTCAGGTATTCCTTGGCTGTGCTTTCAGAGAAGTAAATGAGGAGGAGCCATACAGTTATACAAAATGATTTTTCCTCCCCCCTTTTCTGACTGTTGTAGTTAAGTAGCAAAGGAAATGTGAATGGACTTTAATGTGGCTTTTTACTTACATCTTTGTTTAGAATTTGCACTTGCCTTGTCTGTTTTTTTGTGCTAGATTATTTATTCCTCTGTCCATTATGCTACACTTGTAAAAACTGCCACACAAAAAATCCTTACAGATATCTTAATATGTCTTTCCTAAGGGAAAGTTTCTTTATTCCTTAGTCCATTGCTTGATTTTGTTTGAAATGAGATTCCACAAGCCAGGCGATAGACTTGTATAAAAAAATCTTCTGTATGAAAGTTTTCTCATCCCAGTTTGGTTTAAAATTCTGTTTTATGTCCACTGTATTATAAATATAGAAATATATTTGTGAGTCACTCAAGCAACCAACGTGGGAAATGGATCTGGATATCCAAAACAACCTTGCATGAGGTTACTCTTTTGATGGAGCTCTTAGGCATTAGCTGCAAGGTGTTGGTACTTTACTACCATGAAAGGCTGATGCAGCAAGCAGATAGTTCTGCTTGTTTATGACTGGATGCTTATAGGATCTTGTTCCTTTTTATTCTCCCTTTCTTTTCTCCCTTCTTAATATTCATATTGTTTTTCTCCTTCCTCAAGGGTAAAAGAAATCAGTGTTGAAAAAAAACCACCCAAAAATAGTCTTCGTAGCTGCTTCCTCAAATATAAGCACTCTAAGTCTGGAAAATAAAGGTACATTTACATATATAATGAAATGACCAAGGCAACTGCTACAGACACTGGTGTTTCCTTAAGCATTTTATTAAAAAAGAAAATGAATGCATATTTAAATTTAATCTCAAGGGGATTATTTCTGGAGTCTTTAGCAGAATGTGTTGTTGAGTTCTGAAAAATCAAGAAAATCTTGCAGCCTAGTGTGCCCTTTATCTTTTGTTGCCTCCTCCTCAAAGAACAGCTCCTTAACATGGGAAGGCATCCACTATATCTCATTTCAGACTCTGGTGGTAGACAAAGTCATTTTAATAGAAGACTAATAACTATTGTAAGCAGAAAGGAACCTGACTAGAAAGTCTAAAAATAATTTTTTGATGCTTCTTGCTTAGGGAATAGCAGTTGCTTTTGTTTAACAGAAAACAATTGAAGGTACAGGGCTCTGTAGGGTAAAATGAAGGCATGAGAAAGGTGCAAGTGCATATCAGTTTGAGCTGTGAAATGGCATGGCCTTGAGTACCTGCTGTACTAGGTATGTATTCATAAGTAATACTGTGAGTATGTATGCTGAAAATTCAACCTTTAGTATTGATTTGCCTGAATTACCTTGCAGGATGGAATTGTAAACATCTTAATTTATTTGAGAGAGAACTAGCAATTCAGGTGCACTGCAGGGATAACAGGGAGTTATGAAAACAACTTTCCTTCCATAGATGAACATATGTAGCCGTGGTGGAGGGGGACAACAGAACAAACAACACCCCCTCTTCTTCCTGCAAATACCCAATGAAAGTAAAACAACACCAACAACAATCACAAACAAAAATCCAAACCACCCTCCCCCCAAAACCAAAACAATAAAACAAATACCCGAAAAGCTCAAAGCCAAAAAATTGCTTAATGAACTTGGGAAGTTCCTTTATTTTCCCTGGAAGTCAAATGATTTTCTTATGCATCAGACTGTGTCAGAAGGTATCACTTCAATATTTCAGCTTTTGGGGTAATAACAAGATTGTATTATTCATTGAATGACATGAAGCATCTGTAAAATAGCTGAAGATAGCTGTAAGAGACCTGTTGATTAAAAAGAAATTGCAGAAGAAACAATGATAAACATAAGCAAGATGTTTTCTCTGTTTTGGTCTTGGCCTTTGTTTGATGTTGGAAGAGAAGGTTTAACTCTCCTCACCTTCATGCTTTCTGGTTTATCACATTTAACTTCATGTCAGAGTTTTTTAAAATAACATTTTCCTACTAAAAGCTGCAGCTGTGATCTCCCTCTTAGTATTGGACTGTAGTGAGAAAGACAAATTCAAGTGCAGAAGACAATCTATTTAATTCAAAGATGGTTGTGCAGTTGTAGCTGCCCACTTAAGTAAATCCAGGCTAACAAAACTTATGATTTTTCCTTGCTCCAAAGCAGAGAACTTACTGCCAATGTCCTTCTACTACTGAATGCTTCTGAGGAGGCAAATAGTCAACTGTAGCAGGTGATGAAGCTGGTTACCCAAGACTGGTGTGTATCTCAATCCTCATGTATAAATGTTCCACTAAAAACTTGATGACAATTACTAGTCTGCAGCTGATGTTTGTCAAGTCTCTGTGTTGAAAATCTTGCAGTTTAATCTTTGACAAGTAGCAGTGGAAGAGGTGGCAATATGGGCACAAACAAAAAATGGATATTCCATCTGAATATGTGGAAAAGACTTTACTGCGAGGGTGACAGAGCAGTGGAACAGGCTTCCCAGAGAAGTTGTGGTCTCTCTTTCTCTGGAAATAGTCAAAACCTGCCTGGATGCCATACTCTGCAACCTGCTCTGGGTGAACCTGCTTTGGCAGAGTGGTTGGAATAGATGGTCTCCAGAGGTCCCTTCCAATCTCAGCTATTCTGTGATTCTTTAATATAGGACAGAGGTAAAGGCAAGGGGAACCAAACCTCCATTATTAAGGCTATGTAGTTACTTAGTGTAAAAGAAAGTAAAGAGTTTAGGACTCTTTTAGTAATTTTTTTCTCCTCCTGCCTGAGAAGTTAGTTCCTGAATTGAGTAACACTAGTCTATATTGATGGGCCTAGAACAAAAAACTCCAGTTGAATTAGTAAAGCATTTCCAGATTTTCTTTTCAGTCTGCTATGCAGACAAATTTGTAAGGAGGAAATAGAAAGTGAATCCTTCCATTATTTCATGCTCAGAATTCAAAATTTAAAGTTTTATTTTAATATTGGTCAAAATTTTGCATGATCACAATGATAGGGAAATAAAATGGGAAAATATGCCAGAAAGTTGTTGAGCACTGGTTTTTTCAGATAATCTTTTTTGCAGTAGAATACAGATTCACTGTTGTAATAAGATCTCAACTTATAGCTACCATGGAGAAAATTAGGAAGCAAACATGCAGTCATAGTCCCTGATGAAAACTTTACCCAGGCTCCTTCTGTGACTTGGCAGCTGCAGCCTGTCATGAACATTTTACCGGCTCTCCTGTTAGACTCCAGCATTCTGGTTTCAGCTTCTGATCAAGGTAGATGGGGTTCCTGGGTCTGAAGTGGCATGCTGTTTCTGGTATGCTGGGGGAAAAGTAATCTCTGGTTAATTTTCATGTTAACATCTGATCCAACTGCCTATTCAATATCAGCAGTAGTGAAGAGTGGTTGCTTGTTATGCTGTGTGCGTGTATGGGAATATCAAAGCTGCTCTGTGGTTTGGTGCTGATCTTCAGGAAAGAAGTTAAAAGAGCATAACAGATGTTCCCCTCAAACAGCCCCAAAGCTAGCAAGGCTGCATTAGCAACCAGTCTCGTGGACAGAAAAGGGGCAAAATGCAAACAGCCTGCTGAATAAAATATGCCCAACTCCTGGTTTTGTCCATTGTTTCCATGGCAGCATGGGGCACCGTGGCCTGATGCAGCTGAGCAAACTGGTCTCTCAAACCTGACTAATGACTCTTTCATGCTTGCCAGGGAGTAAAGGAGAGGTCTCCCCTTCCAGGCCAGAAACAGCTTCAGGTTTTAGAAATTATTTTATAGGCTGTTGGAGAGGAGGAGTAGGAGCAGACAGTGAAAGCAAGGCTGAAGAGCCATCAGAGACACACAGGTGGCTGACACTAAATATCCATTCAAAAAGGCATAAGAGTGGGAAGAAAAGGTGCAAAGGAAAGACCTCAGCAACAGTCTTCAGAGGACTGAGCTGGGAAAAGAAGGCAGGGTGACTTAAGCAGGGATGGATGTCTGTTCTGGGGAAAAGGAAAAGGAAGGTAGGAGGGAGTATCTGTAAGCTGCTGTGAGGATCAGGCTCAGGTGGAGGCTGGTTTTGTCGCCTCCTGGGAGCTCTCCTTTTTCAGGGACATATGACCAGGCAGGATGTGAATGGAGAAGGGAAGCCAATGCTTTTGTTTGCTACTGCATTATGAGCTCCCAACCTGCGTCACTGTATAAGAATCTTTATAAGCATACCTTTAATTAAGAACTTCAGTTTGGAATCCTACAAGCCGATTTGAGAACCCGTATCTGCAGATGAGCGACTTTAATTTTCCTCTTACGTTCTCAATGAATGGCATATGAAGGCAGGAAGAAAACAAGATGCTCTGTCCTGTAACTCAAAGTAATGTTACAGGTGTGGGAAGAATGCTTGTGATGAAATTCCTAGGCTTCCAAGGGTCTGTTAGACTAACAAAATTAGAAATACCACATAATTTTGGTAAGAAGTATATTTGGGGTTATTATTGTAACTTAATGTGTGATAAGATAAAATAACCAAGTCTGCCTGTTTGAGAAGGCTCTCCAAATAAAGCAGATTTTGACGTTTTATTACTAGTGAAAATCTAATCACCTTTGCAAATATGTAAATGAAATATAAACTGTGAGTGACCCATAGTGGTAGACAGTTACTTGGGGGTCAGCAGTAGGATAATGTTTCGCATTAACTGAATTGAATGAACGATGAGTACAAAAACATACAAATTTTTCTAATTCCTTTTAAGCCCCCACTAATCTACGTGATTGTGGATAATCTGTCAGGATGGCACCAAAATCACTATGTGGAGTGTAGTCATAAGCATGATGTGCAGCATTGCTTGTAGCCCACTAAAGTTTTTAGGACATTGCATTCATATAACTTCTATTTGACCAAAATAGGAGTGTCTTCAAATTTAAAGTGTCCCTATCATCCTCTTGTCCTCTGCTCTATGTTTCTTCAAGATTAGATTGGATGGTGCAAAGAAGACAAATGTGTTTTTCCAAATCTGAAGATACAGGTTTGTTTGGGTCATGGAGACCTTGAAAGCAGGAAAGTTCCTGACTTGCTGGGGAAAAAGCAAATTAACACCGGCCTATTCATCACATTTCTTTACAAGTTATGTTCTGGGACTATTTATGTCAGGCTTAATGTTCTTTATCAAAGTTCCCAAAGACTAAGAATGCTCTCTCTAGTCAAAGGACCACTTGACGTAACATGGTTTCTTCTCATTCCTTCTGTTTTCTTTTCCATCCCTGCCACTTGGAAGTTTTCCTTAAGACAAGCAGGCTGAAAAATGCAAACTCTCAGCAAGGAATTAAAAGGTGCCTTAAAAGGTGTCATGTCTGGACAAGCTGCTCTTGTTATATGCATGTCATTCTTCCTTCAGCAGTCTCTAGGTTTAGTACCTAGAGACTAATCTCTAGGTTTAGTTTTTTAAAAGATGGAAATGTATTTCAGAGTAGTCTTGAATGTGTGACACAGAAAAATGAAGGGGTGTAGATATGGGGAAAGTGTCCTTACAGTTAAAATATCACATGCTTCATTAGGAATATAATTTAATTGAAAAGTCAGGGTTTTTTACAGTTTAGCTTCAGAGACTTTTACTTTGTGCAGCACTGAGTGAGCATTTACTCTGCAAAACACTGCACTCTGTGCAGACCTTTAAGCTTTAGCAGCACTGCCACTGCAACTTGTTCAGACAGACAGATGGTGTACTATTAAATCCACCTGACTGCCATCAACAGCGACAGTGGGCATTGGATGGTTTAGCTGCTTTTAGGGAGGGGGAAGAAAAATCCAGCATTGATACTAAAACTAATTGATGCAGCATTGGTTATGACAACCCTGAAAGTGATAAAGAGAACTTCCAAAGAACTGGCCTAGATTTTTTTTTTTTTTTCATTTAGATAGTCCTTTATCTTCATTGTTGCTCTCTCGATTTCATTCTGTACGTTTGATTATTTAACCTTGAATATATTACACTAGATGAAAATAAACCTTGTGCTCAAAGACAAAAGCCTTTATTGAAATGAAAGTAATTGCTATCTAAATACGATATCAAACTCAGTACAGTATCTAAAAAAAAGTTTAAAGCAACATATAAAAAAAAAAGGATTGTTCTTTTCTGTATGAATAATTTGCAGTGACTCATGCAGGTTGCGAAATAACCTGATTCGAGGACTTTGTTTCTGGCAAAAACTGATCTATGAGAAAAGGCCATGGCTATTAATCACTACCCATTCTAGACTTGTCAAGAGAGCTTAAGGCAAATGTACAAATGAAGAACAGGAAAGAAAACCCCAAATTATTAGTCTATTTAGTTTTATCAAAGTTGTAATATTAACTTGGTGAATCTTGATTAGTTCCTGATTTTCCCCTTCAGTAAGTGGTGGTTGATATTTGCCTGGAAAGCAACTAGCCCTGCTGCAAGTTTTGATTAGCAGGGATGAAGGACTTTTGTTTTGGTTCCATTTTGTTTGCTGTACTGGAGTTCAATAGTATGGGGAAGAATGTTTGCACAGCGCACACATTTCGTATGGCCTGGGAACTGGATCGTGTTTTTCATGAAACTAGTGATGCAGGTTCCTCTTTCTAATAAATGATCACTGCGTTCTACAGCAGTGGAATGTAGAGCAAGAAATGACATTGCACAGATTTATGGGATTGTATTGTCTTTCAAAACCTAAGAATGGATGTGGTTCTTACATCTACATGTTCATCCATTATTTCTGTCTGGTAGTTCTCAAAACTGCTTTTTCTTTTATTTATGTTGGAAATGATCCATATTTTATCATTCACAAAAGGTTCAAGCTTCATGATTCATTCTGAGATAAGATGTTTTTGGAGACCTATTGATGGATGGCAATGTGTGAAAATAATGGTCAAAAACAAGTGTCATGATATGGAAGAAAGACAGTGGGAAGTGCTTAGGTTTCCTTTATTAAATGACTAAACCTCAGTTGTAGTGGAAGAATTCTTACCACTTTCTCATGATCCTAAATACCTTCAGTGGTGAGGCAGGGCGGGGAACTTTAAAAACTGGATGGCAAAATGCAGTTCATATGAAAAATCCACAATAACCTAGAGAGATATTGTTAAAGTATATGAGCCCCAAAAGCTGAAGAATTATGACCAGATATTCTTATGAATTTAGATACTCATGTTCAAAGTAATGGCTGGTGGTAAAACAGAGGGTCAGAACATGAACGCAGGACTGCAGCATTTTCAGTCTACTGCAGAGATCACCTCTCCACCCACTTCCTCATACCTCTAACTTGCCTGTTTTGTTTTGCTGTTGAGGTTGATATACACAAAATGTCTTACAGGTCTCAGCAGTGATAGTTCTGACACTGTGCTAGTGCAGGGAGGTGTCTTGAATATGTGCTGAACGCAGGGTTGATAATCTCAGGATGGTTTTGTTATTGCTGAGCAGGGCTTGCACAGAGCCAAGGCCTTTTCTTCTGTTCACAGTGCCACATTGGTGAGGAAGTTGGGGCTGCATAGGAGGCTGGGAGGAGACACAGCCAGGACAGGTGACCTGAACTGACCAAAGTGATGCCTTGACTCTTCCACTGGTGGGGAGTGAGTGAGCGTCTGCGTGGGACTTGGCTGCTGGCTGGGACTAAACCATGACATACCCTAAAATGGCTTCTATGCTTTTCTCATAGTCTGCTTCACCCTTAATTTCGCTCATTGAAACACTCTCTTGCTCTATTGCTCTCCATTACCCTACTTCTCTCCCAGCTGTGTGGTTGGGAATGTGGCTAATACAAGTCATTAACTCCCTGACCCTGGGCTTGTGATGTATAGAGATGTTATTAAGGGTTTGAGGTACTAACAATCAGAGATGATGGCAAGCTTTATGAGTAAGTGCTGACCTGATGTACAAGGTTAATGTAACTGTTTGATCTGCTTAATGACGACTGATAACATTAAATGTTTGCTGAGTAAACTTCCAGGAATCTAAATGGCTATTACAGATAGCAGGTAAAATGTGTGCAAGGAAGACTAATTCATATTAGTTTAAGAGGGTGGCCATGATAAACGGTCTTGTAGTTGTTACTCTATTTACCATCCCTTGGTTTTGGGCTTAATATCAGATAGCATTGTAAAAGACACCATCTTCCTACCTGACTCAGTTCCAGACATTTTCTCAGATAGTGTTAATAATAGATATTACAGCTAAATCTTTGAAAAAAACTGTGTTCAGATCTTGCAGTGGTGGCTCTTTTGGTTTTATATCGCTTTTTATGCAGTCAAGACAAGTATTTAAAGAAATAAACAGCTTCAGTTTGGTCCAAATGGCCAGACACTTACTCAAATACTTATATTCCCCTTTGGGATTGAAACATGTTTTGTTCCTATTTGGAGAAGAGATCAAAGTTGAAAGGAGTATGCTGTACATACACGTAAATTGCTAGGTGATCTAAACCAGCATGAGTTTTTGTGGATGATGGCAGGATTTGCTTCATGGCCCCATTACTGCTCTGAAGTAGAACAGTAGTGTAGGCATAGCGATGGGAGCAGATCAATGAGTCTTTTCTAATCTCAGGGAATTAATACTGTGTTGTCATTAGTACATCCCTGCCTTTCATAGCAATGAGATGGTAGTATGTTTTCTACATACTAATATGGGCAGAACTATCCCATCATAACGCCTGTGCCTTGGTCTCCTTTTCTTTGCAGCTAATTTGTGTTGTGCAAAATGAAGCATGTGGATTGATCCCTAGCTTGTTCATGCACATAATGATGTGAATTGGCTTGTTCATTTTCTGAATTCTCCTTATGGGCTCATTTTAAAATAAGTTTCTGAGTTACTGATCTGAGTAGTTTGTGAGATGGTTGAAAATGCTATGATTTTCTATTTCAGAAATGGCAGTGCAGCAGCTGGAGTGAAAATGTTCACGTATGAACAATCTTCAGTTTGCATAAACCAAAAGCATGACACTGATGCTCTGCATCTGGGGATCTAGGCCATTAGAGAGATAATGTACAGTGAATGAAATTTGATTGAAGTGTGCTATGAGATTCACTTGTGAAAAAGGTGTTATTTGCATAATGGAGAGCTGAAAGTATTGCTCAGGTAGACTGTTTTCTAAACAGATTTAGTAGCCAGCAAATGTAAAATGTATGTCGTAGGGGTTTTTTATTTTTAACAAATGTTCTTTCAAGAGCTTTTTTTTTTTAATGGAATTTTGTACTGATTCATAATTTTATTTCCAAGCTTCATGGATGTGATCTCACTTCCCGTAACAGTGATGAGAGGAGTTCCAGAACTGCTCCTTTTGCCACATTTATAGGACTGAGTACTAGCTAAGAACTTTGCATGGTTTTCTCCTGCACCACCCCCGCCCCCCCAATTTCTTCACTTGTGGAGGAAACTCTCATTTGTGGAATTGCTACTCTTCATTAACAAGGAGAAAGCCTGGTGCATTGCTTTTGGGAAATTACAGCCTCCATATCTGACTTGATATTTGTTTCCCATGCTCTTCTTTCATTTTTTTTTCCTCAGTCTCTGACAGCAGAGTATTGTGTGGGACATTAGATTTCATGTTCCTACTTTGGATGCACCTAGAATAAAGTAGTGCTGCTTTTGTTGTTTCAATCTCATTGAAAAGCTTTATGCAATCAGAGTGCTGTGTAAATGGTGTGGAATATGATGCTTGGCTAACATAGATATTTCAGCTCTCAAGAGAAAAAGTAGATTTGAGGTGCCAACATTAGGCATTTAGGAACAGGTAGATATTTCTTGTATTTCTGATTTGTGTTATTGGAATGAGCACCCATGCTAACAATATCAATATACTTATTTAAATAACCAAGCACTTCCATGTAGAGACCTTTTCTGCATTTTCTCTTTTACCTTGTACATTTCAGCCTAATGCTCTGTGCTAAGTAAACCTTTCAAGCATGTGTGAAGAGATAATGCCACTGAGGTGAGCTCAGAGCTTGATGCTAATAACACCAAAGTTGTGGGTTTGATCCCTGTGGGGGCCGCTGATTTATGGATTGGGCTTGAGAATCTTTGTGGATCCCTTCCAAGTCAGAATATTCTGTCAGTGTGTTAATATAAATATTCTCTTGTACTTCATGCTTTTGAATTTTGCTTCATTGGCTCACTTAACTCTTCAGCTGCCAGAAGAGGCAGCTTTTCCCTGAGGAGTGGAAAAAGTTCTATACTGACAAACGCTGAGATATTGTTGATTCATTCATGGATTGATTGCTTGATTTGAACTGTCTTCTATTGCTATAGATGCTCAGAATATAGTAATTTATTATCCATCATTACTAATTTTGGAGCTTTTCTGCATTTTTAAATAATTTAATATCACAAATAAGAATTGCCATTTTGTTATCCTAGAATAATATTTTGATAAAAATGCTAAAATAGGGACTGCATAAGGTCACAGAATTACATTATATTTTAGGTTCATTACAAAGCAAAAGGTTGTAAGGGAGAACAGAGAAAATTGTAGTCTGGCTGTGTATGTATCCCCCTCTTTTCTCCTTGGAAATTTGCCCCAGTTTGAAAGTCTCAATATCTTTGTAAGACTGCAACTTAGATAATATTGTTAAATGCCGTTCCTAACTGTGTGAGTACTCTCATAAGGTTTTATACATATTTGCTTGAAAAAGTGTAATAATTGTTTTGGTATAAGTGTATTTTAAGCCTCCATCTGAATGCATAATATATCAACACTGTTGAGATACACTGTTGGTATCTAATATATTTAACGGGTTCTTTGGACTTCAGCATTTCACAGTTAATTTTCTTTCTTCAATTACATTACATCAGTTTTATTGCTGCTTCATAAATAATCTGTATTTTTTCTCTGTTTCAATATAACCATTTAAAATTAATTTTGCCTACAGATTTTCTTGATCACAAACCTTCATCCAATCTTTATTTTCTGTAAGCCAAAACAATTTTTCATAACAGCTGCTTATATCATGTGCTTTATAACTAACATACATCTAATGAACTCGTTAACAATTTTTTAAGGGGGAACTCAGCACAGTATAGAGTAATGTTAACTGGGTAGACAATTTGTGTAGGAATGCTTTTTTTGAATGATTTAATGGAATACTTTAACTATGCAACTACGTCAATTTTTTGAGTAAAACACTCTTGAGCAAAGCTAATGTTCTACTCTTGGAAGGATGTCTTACTCTTTGAAGGCATGCTATTTGAATTTGCATGGCAGGCCATTCAAGTCTTCCTTTTGTATACTTCACCCATTGAAGTGACTGGTGTTTGCAGAACTATAATGTCTTTTTGACAGGAAAAAGAGGTATATAAACAGTACAGTAACTTCTTTATTTTCAGAGGGATTTTATTCAGTATTTTATCCACAAACATGAGAATATCCTGGGAAACCTAAAAAGGACCTATCAAGAAATCGCGACTAATACCCAATACAATAATTTTGTGTCAGCTGATGTACCTGGCAAAGATAAAGAGTGTCTATGTTAAGTTGAAGATAACAAGGCCTGTCTTTTCTTGTTCTTTAAAAGTTTTGGTATGGCTTTTTATTTTAATGTCATACGTATTTCTCACTTGTAGTTTTTATTTGAAGTTTATGAACTGCAAATCTGACAGTGTTGAACTCTCAGATCCATTTTCCTATTGGTGGTGATAGATATTTTTAAACTGAGTGCCAGTAATGGTGCACACCTATGATGACAAATGGTCTTTTATGAATGTGGGGTTTTCAAATGCAGGGATGCAGCAACCACCAAACACTTCCCTAAGTCCATGCCACGACAGCTCTTGAACACTGCTATATCTAGTCTCGTTGCTTTTTACAGCTTTCCCTCTTAATTTTGACATCACACACACCTGCTGTTGGGAGATTTCAGGTTCCTAACTTCCCCACCAGGGGAGCTGCATGTACATTTTGTGACATGGGACGTTCTGTCCCTAAAATGTATGTGTGCAAGAACCTCACTAAGAATGCTTAGCAGTACTCAGTAAATCAGTGAATGCCACAGCTCCTGCTGCTTTGGGCAGTCAATTGACCATTTGTTGTTAGAAGCTGGGAAGTTCTGGAGAGGCTGGGTGCAGAAAGGTGCAGACAGAGAAATCTTGGCATATTTTTTCCTGTCTGTTATACATCTTCTCCCACCAGGCTGTATGACCATCTTTGAGGCAGATGTTGGCCAAATTGTTTTGACCCAAGATATCCTCTCGTTTTTATGCCTGCATCATATTTGCTAATCACATGTGGCTGCTCCACTGGGCTAGTTTTAAACACAAGCCTGAGGGAGACATAACCAACAGAGTCTTTTTGAATTGCTTTTCATTAAGGTCTCTGCTGTTGCAATTTAAATTCACTGCTGTTAGGCATGGCTTCTGTTCAGTGTGTGCTGTAGTGATCTGTTGCTTCAGAGCTGACTCTACCCTGAAGGGCAGCAAAGTGTTTTCTCTCCCCGTCTACCCTGCCCCCAGCCCCCACCTTTTCTTCATGTGGATTTTTCCTGATTCAAAATGGCATCAAACGTCTGTTTCTGTGACAGAAATACACCCACACAAGTCTGCATCCCCTACTTGCAACAGTGACCGTTACACAGACTTGTTCGTTTGTTTGCTGTAGCAGCTGTGTTTGAAAACTCAGCTATCTGTATCCTACAGTCCTTAAGGAGGGATTTTTATTAGTTGTAAAATCATATCCATTATTAATTTTGGTTTAGTATTATCTGCTGTAAGGTAACTAGAAACTAATCCCTTCTCACTACCAATGTAATCCTTCCATTTCCTCTGTAATAGATGCCTTTCAGACTAGTATTGCATGTAATTAGAATGGCACCATTTGTGAGTTTGAATCAGAAGTAATTGACGTTTACACCATATGCTGTTTGGTACTCTATTTTAAGCAAGTAATTTTAAAAAGCATTTCTGTCTGAGGATGCTATAGAAAGAAAGAAAGAAGGCAGCTCTCATCACCTGTTCTCCTTGCCCATTGTAAATCTATGCTGTTGGTCAGCAGGCCTTTCTGTACCAGAAATTTTTCAAATTGTTCTGTGTATCCTGATGTGAATTGTTTAGGCAAAGTTAAGCTTCCTATCAACACATGCAAGGAGGGAGCTTCCTTCAGAAAACAAACCATAGATCTTTCATCCTATTCCCACTACACTTTCAACAGAGTGTTTGACAGTAGAAGTCATGTTCCTATTTCTCTGTTCTGACTTAAAATCTGAGTTCAAGCTCTGTGTTCAGTAGCAGTAAGTTCTTGCTCCAAGAGGCCTCTTGGCTGTGTTCACACTGAAGCACTTGTGGGACAGGTAGCATATTCTGGAACATCACCTGTAAGCCCATGATCCAGGCAGGCAGTGTTCCCTCAGCCCATGCTGAGATCACACATCCATCCACCAGTCCTCACAGCACTGCCTTGGTCCTCCTGGGAAGCCTCCTACCCATGGCCTGCTTGGGTCCTGGGAAATCAAAATGAGAGCTGGTATTGCCAACCTTCTGCAGGATGACAGGCAGCAATTCCTGTGTGTTGCAATTCCTGTATTGCCAGCTGTGTGGATATGTGCAGCAGGAGCAGGATCTCTGCTCTGTGAACATGTGACAGTGTGAGGAGTGGGATGGGATGGCTGGAAGTTCATAAGATGTGACCAAACAGGCAGCTAGGCATCTCTTGCTTATTAAGCATATTTTAGGTAGACATACCCCAATTCTGACTGCTTGGGAAGTAGAAAAAGCACTCTATAAAAAACTTAATAGAGATGTTATGGGTGATCTCAAAATAATTTACCATTAAAATAAAACAAAAACAACCTAAAACTCAGTAGTACTGTGGTAGTACTGTATTGTAGACATTTAAATACACTGATTACAACTTCAAGTGCTAATTTTGCACTTGAAACAACTGAAACAAATGGAGAAGAATGGTTCATAAGTTCTAGGAACTAATGGAAATTACTGCCTGCCAGTATATGTAGGCCTATAGAGTGTATCTATTTTAGTGGATACCCTGAAGCCAGTGTGATTCCAGACGGCTGTATCTGGGTTTCTGAAATGTCTAAACAGAGCATAAACCAAAACCAAAGCTGTTGTTCCTTTTATCTGCTCATGTCAATCCTTGTATTTTGTCCCCATATTTTTTCTTCCCTCTCTCTCACCTTTTATCTGTTACTTTGGTATTACAAGCTAAGGGACGAGTTTGTATCCTTTATTTTATTGAAGTGGTGTTCCTGTCAGATATGTGTGCACTAGGAAGGGTGTTAGTAAAGCAGTGACTTCAGGAGGAGTGATGTTTGCTTATTAGTGCTGGGAGCTGTTCTGCATCTCACCTTACCCAGGGTTACCTGGCTGATGCTCAGAGCTCACACACTCATTTTTACCATTCAGCTTCCACAGCTGGTGGATGAAAAACATTTACAGTTTTGAGTCAGAAACAGAGGAACGTAGCTCTTTACCTCAGTACTTATGGCTAATTATTGAGTTCTATAGTGCTGCCTTTAAAACTTCAGCAGCTAGAATTGTGCTAATACATTACAAACATGACTTTACCTTTTTAAAGTAAAATATTTATTTGCCCTTCTAGAAGAAGCTTTGAAAGTAGGAATTGGATGTGGAATAGCACAAGAAAAGAGTGCAATATTAATTTCAGAGTACTCGGTTGTTTTTGAGTGAGTCGTGGTTTTTGGGAGACATGTCCCATTTTGAATTTGTGTTGAGCAGCTGAGGAGGCTGCAGGCACAGGAAGGGGATGAGGGGGTGGGAGAGCTGGACAGGACTTTCCCATGTCCCTTGGAGGTGCAGGGTTCAATCACTCTCTCCCTCCAGCCCTGTTACGTGTCCAAGCCCAATGCTAGGAAGAAATACTTACAGAACAGAGACTTCTTTTTCTGATTGACTCAGTGATATGAAATGGCATCATTGCAAATAAGTTAGCTGTCATCATCAATAAAATTTTGGCATAACAGCATATTGGCCCAGGACTGGGGTTTACAAATAATGCTAGAAGTGTATGCTTCAAAGTCACTGATAACCAGTTCTTACTTTGCAACAGTTCAACAAATGTGTATCTTTATCTGTTGGAAAGATAATACTCTTTGCTAAACAAAATCTCATGTTAGAAAAGGGAGATAATTTTTAAAATCCTTTATTCATGTCACGTTTATGTTTCACATCTTTCACTGTGCTAGGAGGTGTCTGACATGATTCCATTCTCAGGTTTTTTTTAAAGAATGTTGAGTTGCAGTATATTGTTTGACCACTAAATGTCTCTGAAAACCATATAAAGTGCCAGGAGCAAGCAGTAAGTACATCACAAGTAAGGAGAAGAAAATCCACATAATTCTATTGAATTCCAAAATTGTCACTAGTGACAGGCCCACAGCAAGTTCTCACAAATTTTGCTTAATGTAGCATATTCTGATAATTGGCCCACTTCTTTTATTCTGCTTCTTCTTACTTCATGTATTTGCAGAGTGTAAGCCTGAATCATCTACTACACTGTGTCCGGTTCTCCCTGGGTTATCCTGGAAACAGCTTGCAATTGTACTTAAAAGAAAATGTCCAGGATGCAGCCAGGCCTCACTGAAAGACTTCAGGGGACAGACACATTCTTTGCATCTCTTAGCAGTTTGTCTCTCTGTCTATTAACTCCAGCTCAAAAGGGTTTTTGCCTTGCTGGAAGTACAAAAGTGGTGGGCTTTGGCTTCTGCTATTGTTTTTTGATCTATCTTCCTCATTTCAGGTATGAGTATGTTGGATCAAACTTGTCCTTACAGTTATGACACCTTTAAAGAGCTCCTTCTAATGTATTTATCAAAAAGGGAAAAAATGGTTCTTGGGGTGTTCTTTAGCTGTTCTTTCATACCTTCTGCAACTTCCTTACCTTTTTAGTCACGTGGAGACCAGACCTAGATCAGACCCATTTGCAGAAGCAGAATAAGCATTGCAAAGTAGTGGCAGGAGCAAGAATATGGTGTCTTGAATTTGCTATTTAAATCTCCTCCTGAGTCATATAATTTTTTCTATGCCGTGGTGACTATTCTTTTTGTAATCTGTTGTCCATAGTACTACTCTACCCACTTGATGTTTGTGCTTCCCATTCTCTAAGCTTTCTCCTAAACTTCTCCACAGAAGATCCAAATTTTTCTTGTTTCCTGAGATGTATTTGTAGTAACCTGAGTCTATTCTTTTTGATCTAGCAATTGTTAAGCACCTTGAAAGGCTTTGCAATGACATTTAGTCCTAAACTGATCACCCCCTACCGGGTTTTCTTTATATACCTAATCAAATGGAATCTTGTTTAAAGTGTGAAAGTCTTCATCAAGACTTGGGTTTGGAGAGTAATACTGTTAGGATGTATGAAGCTGGGCTGTCTGTCTCAAATCTTCAGCTTACAAGCACATGCATATCTCCTTCAGAAGGGTATTGAGATTGTTTTTATATTAAAAAAAATTGTAGGTTTTAAAGGTCTTTGAAATCCTATGAGAATAGCTCTTGTTTATTTCTGACAATAACAGATGAGAAATTACTTTTTTCTTTATTTAAACTTTGGAAATTATTGAGCTGTTTTGCATGAATTATTAAATTGCTTAAAGAATTATCTATAAAGTAGTGAAGAAAGAAGGAAAAAAAATCTCCCCAATGACAAAAAGAGTTAAATAAGATCTAAAAAAAATTGTTAAACATTGATAAAAGGCATGACTCATTGTGCTTAAAAACATAGTTGACATTTATTATTGAATTTTAGAATAACAGGTTTTAGTGGAGCTGAGTTTGTTACCAAATTTCCAGCTCTTCATGTTTGTTGCGAGGGAAACATGTCTATTTTGGTTGTTTTCCCTGAACAATCTCCTCAGAACCAAAGCTTTTCACACAAACATTTTGTGGAGAAAGCTTCCCTTGGGTCAAGGTAAGGAAGTGTTTCTGGGGGTGTGGATGACAGAGCCAGGTGCATGTGGTGAGATCCAAACCAGGGGCCCTGGCAGAGGGGCACAGGCTGTGCTGTGCCAGCAGTGCTCACCTTGAATCAGGGCTGGGTCAGATGGCACCCGGGGCAGGAGGAGTTGCTTGGCCAAGAGTTATGGGTGTCATGGACTGTCAGTGGTCTCAAAAGATACAGGGGAAAGCTTTCTATGCCTAATAATGTATAATTTCTATCCAAAGACTGTTGAGTTGCCCCTGATGTTGCTGAGAAGTGTATTTGTGTTTGTAAAGACCTCTAGACACCGTGGTGTGCCTGACTGTATTTCACAAAAGACTAACTGCAGTTTATATCCTACCCTGTTTTTCATATGTGTAGAGTTCTTTGTATGAAAGATCTGAATTGTTGGTATCAGCAGTGACAGTAAGTCCTAATGCTGCTAGAATAACATCCTTCAATGAAGTTTTTTCTCTTATAAATAAACCACAACTGCATTTGACCCCAGTCCTTGGGTGGCACTGGTAGAGTTTCCATGGCTATGTAAGTGGAAAATATGAGGAAGTGAACCATGTGTGTAAGTTCACAGGAGGGCACATGAACAGGCACAAATACTGGGCAGGATCTTCTGTCACTACAGTTTTAAAGGCTTTCATTTTTCTAATCTATGTGTGTTATAAACACTGAAATACAGATTGAAGGGTAACTGCCACAGCATTAATGATTTGCAGTGCTTGATATACAGAGTTTGGCCTAGGGTGGGAGTGTTTATCATCAAAAAAGTATAATATTTCTCTAAAGGTTAATTTTTTGTATTTGCATGTTACATTAACAAGATGACAGTCTTCTTGCTCTCTGCCTCTGCAAAAACACTGGCAGTGTGTGTTTCCTGGGGCAAAACATGCTTCAGGGAAGCAAGGACCACACTGAAGTCACTAACATTAAACTAGCAAAGTGCTGTCTGTACTGTGGTTGTGTGGTTTATGAATGGTACTCCCGAATGTAGTGCTCCCAGTGAACTCTCCAAACCATGCTGCCACTTGCTCTCCCTTCTCACTGGGGTGCATGGAGAGGAGGATTGGAGGCACAAAAAGATGATGATTAGAGATTGGGATGAGAACAATTTACAAAAAACAAAAAACCCCAGCAACAACATTAATAACAAAAGTGTACAAAGCAGAGAATGAATCACATGCAAAAATGCTCACCACAGCACTCAACTTCTCCCCCACCACGGCCATGTTACCCTGACTGCTCCCTCCAGCTCAGGATTGGTGCCACCTGACCTCTTTCTCCAGGCACAGGTGTCTGTGCAGGAGACACTTCCCTGCCTTTCCTGCTTCAGCAAAACTTAAGAGAGTTTTACTACCTGTTGCTGCTGAGCTGGCAGAAGTTTCAGCAGTTAGTAATTTCTTTCTTTTGGATAATTTATACAACATCTGCTATTTATCTATCCCACTCATTATGCAGGAGACTTTGAGTGGAATATGCTGTTTAAAGCCAATGCCAAAATAAGAATTGTACAGAGTATTTAGTACTTGGTGTTGCATGAATATTAGCACTGAACTAGAGTTGTGTAGAGCAGTGTTCCCTGTAACTCTTTTGATCCCTTAGAAACTGTTTACAAATCTCTAACACGTATTTGCATGTCATTTTAATTTGGTAATTTATGGAGCAAGCTGTAACTAACAGAAGCTAAGACCGTAAGAAGCTTAATTTTTGATGCTATAAGCAGCTCACCGACAAAAGTTATAGACTTGTGCTTGCTAAGGGATACATTTGTAATTTTGAGTAAGGTACTTCTAGGTGTTTTCTTGAGGTGGGAAAAAAGATGCTTCATTCACTATAAAGTTTGTAGCTTTACATGTCATATGTTTCAAATGTATCAAAACAATAAATTCTTGATGGCTTTAGGGGAAGAGCTTCAGCTAATATTGAACATTTTTTCTGTCTTTTTAAAGTACTTTTCCTCTTTCTGAGCATTTCCAAAAATATTTTGTATTTAGAAAGTACAGAAAAATTACTTCATAAAATGATTGTGGTAATGTTTGGAATTAGGCTAGGCACATTTGTATTATTTTAGATGCTTCAATCCCCTGTTATTTAGGTAGGCATCCCATCCTTATCTCAGCATTTTCCTATTTTTACAGACCAGTAATTCACAGGAAAATGATGGTTTCTCAGTGTTGCACAAGGAGCTGGTGTTTGAGAGGGAATTGAATCCAGGCTTCTCGAAGTCTGAGCTTGATGCTGTTCCTCCTGCCCTGGTAGGGAGAGCAAATGTAATACATTCTGCCAAGACTAGAGAGACAGGGAAGAGTTGTTCTATTTATATAAAATTCAGAGAAGAACATCAGGGTTCTACCCTCTTCTAGTGTTGGGAAGTTCAAGAAATCTTTTAGAGCTCTTTCTGGTTTTGGCATTTGTCTTGCTGAGCAGAGCTGAGCCCTTTCCAGACATACTGGGGGTAGTTGAGTGATGTAGTGTAGCCTTTTTTCCTTCATTCTTTTCTTAAGAATATCTGAAATAAATCTAGTGTTCCAGAACAAAGAGTGAGGATTTGCAAGAATTTGAAATATGTCAACATGTAAAATTCCTGTCACTGCTACTTTTGCCATGTTTTTTCCTAAGCAGCACAAAAAGATGTACAGACACTTGTTTTAAACATGTGGAAAAAAATTCAGAGATTTGTTACTTGGCAGTAGGACAGAGATCCATGTTGGTTCAAGGATCTTAATCTTCATCTTAACAAAATGTTGGATTTTGCTTTCATTCACACTATTGTAAATCTTAACGCTGTGGAAAGCTGTTGATTTACTCCAGAATTACGCTGGTGTAGAGTAGAAGTTCCTCCGTTAGTTTTGTCCAAAAACAAAGGCTGAGTACCCAGGTAACTGAGTTGTACTTAAAGAAGTAAATGATTCTCTGTTTTGTGTTCTTCCAAGAAAACCTTTGTAAGAGGTTGTTTTGTTTGTTTAAGATTTGGAAGGATTTGCAGCCAGCCTTGCCTGCCTGTGTGAGCTGTGTGCCACTGCCTGTGGCGTGTGCTGTGGAGCTGATGCCCAAGGGGGTGATTGGGATGTCTGCACATTTGCCCAGTTCCCTCTTTGTTCTTGCTGTCACTTTTCCCCTTTGCTTGTGCCAGAATTATGCTCTGTGCTGGGGACTGGCTCTCGTGTCTCAGGGAAGGGTCACCCTTGCAAGCTGCTACCAGGTGTGGCGTGTGGCAAACGCTGGAACAAGCCATGGAGAGGCTTGGGTACAAGGAATGAAGCAAGTCTGCAGCTCCTCTGCCCCTTTGCCCCTTCCTTTCTCTGTGATCACTTACAACTTCAAAAGAGCAAAGCTTGACTTCTGCATTTGGACTTATCCAAGGGAAGTGGATTCTTGCAGTACATTTGTATTTCCTTTTCATAATAGCTCATCTTAGCACTTTCCTTGCTCTTGTTATCCAGGAATTTTTGAATGCTTTATCTGTATAAATGTGTTTAAGCACTGCAGGCAATGATTTTCCTCCTACTTCTATAATTATTTTTATTTATTCAAACATTTTTAGTTCTCAGTTAAAACACTTTAAATTAATTTAATAACCAATAATTGAAATAATATCTGAACCAATAATTGAAATAATCTGTCTGATTTACTGTAAAGCACTTATTAGACTCCTTTCTAGCACAATGGGAAAGGAAGAAAGTGCACCTCAGCTTTTCCTTGGAAGGGTAAGAAAGGAAAATGCAAATGAAATTAAGTTAATAAAATTTGAGAGTAAACATTGACAACATTTCTGTAAGTGATGCCTGTAAACTTAAGCAATTACCTCCCAAGTGCTATTTGTTTCCTTTCAAAGGAAGCAACAGGGAAGACAGATCTTCATTCCAGGAAAAAAATGGAGTTTAAATATGTGGCTTCTTACATTCATAATTTTCTTTGAAGTCCTGACAGTATAGCTGTACTATTTATGATGCAGCATGAATTTGACAGCAGAAAGAGATTACAAGATTTAGAAAACATCACCTTTTTTCCAAGCTATGAGGTTTTTATTTCCTTTGGGAGGGTAACTTGTTTCCTTCAGTATAATTCTACTAGTATCTTTGACACATCTGTTTCTTTTGGTGTTGAGGTGCTTTTACAAGATGAATTATATAATAATTGCAGAGTGCCAGGGCTGGGTGCTAGATGGGTGTGGATGGTGGCAAGGACCAGCCATCTGGATGAATAGCTGCTGTCTTGCCTCTTAGCCTGCTGCACACATCCTGGGGAGTATGAATGGAAAAGGAGGCCTCCCTGCCTGATAAATCCTTAACTTGCAATTCTGTTGGGATGGAGGGATTGGTGTTGCACTTTCATTTTACTCGATCAGCCTAGTAAAATTGTACCTCAAACCAGACATCATTGAATGAACCTGCTTGGGAGAGCAGCTCTGCCTAACAATCCTAACTAGTAATCTAATTTAATCCTAAATAGGGGAACTCCATTTGCACTAAAGAGGAATGCTCATGAAATAGTATTTCCATTTGTGAGAATTGAAGTTCTTTTCCATCTGTGTGTTCTTCTATGGCTGATACAAAAGCCTTTACCTGTAAAGACTGAGCAAATATATTTCAGTCATCTTTTTGGAATGCAGAAGAGAAAATGAGGGTGGTTACAGTGAGAAGAAAAATTGCTGTTGAGGAGAGTACAAATCAGTTGTGCTTGCCATGAGTGAGAGCTAGGTAGGTGACTGAAGTACTTTTCAGGAAAAAATGTTTGAAATACAAAGGAAATTTTTCCCCATAAAGAAGAGAAGAAAACCAGCTCTTTGAAGACTTGTTAATCTTACAGCTCCTGCTTTATACTGGAGGAATTTAGATGTAGATCGCTTTAGTATATGCACTTGTATCTGGAAAGATATCAGTAGGAAAATACTGGAGTTTTTAATTAAAAAAGGTTTTACTAATGATGACCATTTACCAATATACTGTACTGTAAGTGAATAATTGAAGAGCACAGAAGTAAATGTGTCTTGTGGATTTAAGTAAGGTGTTTTACAACATTATGACTGTGCTTTAGTTCATGTGATTTTATAAGCTGAAGCATAACTTAATACATCTTAGGTTGGGAAAAGATACTCAGCTGCTTCTTGACTTGGACAGCTGAAGGAAGTCAAGTTTTACCAAAACCCTGGATAAACATCTGTCCTGAGTTTGCAAGTATTTGATGAAGCAAAGCCACATAAGATGTGAATAACAATGCCTCATTAGCTATCATTTGTTTCAGTTCAATTTTGTCGTTGTAGTCTGTTTCAGTTCACAAATTAGTATGCCAGTGGCCTTTTGCTGCATTAGTTTCAATTTTTTCAGGGAGCAATAGCCAACTGATTGGGAGGTCTCAGCCCAGATGGCAAGAAACTTGGAACCTGATTCTGCTTACATAAGGAGACACAAGAAATAGTGTTTACACAAGTGAAACTTCATGTAGAATAAAATCATTTCCCAGGCAGCAGTAGGAAAGCCATAGTGCTTTCCATACTCTCCAGAAAGTCTCACAAAGTCAGACTTCCAAATTTATTCTATTTGAAATACATTCACATGCATTTATATTTCTATGTGAGTTGAACCTTTCAATGCTTCAGTTCATGTTCTGAGACAAATCTTACCCTAGTTGTAACTCCATTGAAATTTGTAGACTCGAACTCAGAATTAATTGGCTCCTAAACTTTAACTTGTTTTAGTCTTTCTAGCTCAATGTAAAACAAGTTCCCACAGAACTCATATGATACATGTATTTATATTTTAAAATGAACTTGAATTGTAATCTAATCTAGATTTTAAGTGTCTTGGATTTCTTTTGTTTTCTCTTCTGCTTTTTATTCTATTCCTTTGTCTAGTGGTATTTGTCCTAATTATAGTTAGGATTTATATGATTTCTTAGAAGACAAAACATTTCAAAAGCAATAATTAAGCTGTGCAGCATTCTTTCTTCATAATGACGAAAGTGCTGTCAAAACCTTTGGGAGTGATCAATGTATCTGGTCAAAACAAGGATGGAATTATTTTTTTCTGAATTTTGAGAGATGGGAAGTTCAACCATTATCTCAGAGTAGTAGCTGCTAATCTAGATATGAATTAAAAGGTGCCTCAGTTCAATACATGCATCAAAAAATGCTCAGTGAAGTAGTTTTGCCACATTGTGATTTGTGTATTTTGTACCTTTTAAGTGTGTAAATTAGTGAGAGATTAACCAGTTAATTGTGTTTCCAGCATCTTGATGCTGATTCCTGTGACGTGTACAGCAGGTGAGGGGAGGGAAGCTCCTGTAAAATCTCCATGTTGCTTGAGATGCCCAGCCATAGAGACAGGCGAAACTTGTGTTCCCCACCTGAGTTACAGCCAGTGCAGTGCATGTGGGTAATGTCAGTTTTTTGGGAATGCTCAGTAAATCCCTCTGTTTGTTGAGAAGACTACTGGGAAAAAAAAGAGATGAGATGTTTCATTCCACTGAGAGCTTTGCTATGAACCCTTCTCTTGAAAAGTTTCTGTTGGCTTGAACTTACTTAGCCAGTATATGCTTTTATCTCCCTTCTGCTTTTAGTCTGTAAAATGAATGGTCTGGCCAATAATGTTGTTATTTAAGAGTGACTTGGAAGATCAGGGATATGCTGTGTTGACACTGAGTCAGCATTTGTCTCGCTGTACATATGTCAGAATGATTGAGGCTTCGGCAGGCAGCCAAAAGCCATTTGTAACATATTTCTTGAAGGAACTCTGCCATGGTAGGAAAGAGTTGGTAGACTTTAATTGCCAGACTCCCAGTTTGTGAAATACGTCTTCAATGTCTTTTAACTCTGACCTTTCATAGTGATTTTTGTTCTGCTTTGTCTACAAAATCCAATTATTGATGATTTAATTAAATTATAAAGAGATAAACCAACGCTGAGCGACTTAGTGTGAATGAAATCTTGAGTAGGTTTGCTCGGAGCAGATTTGTAAAAAGAGCTCGTGCATGCCATAGCCACCTCTCCATGAGGGCACCTGGCACTCCTCTGGGAGCACAGGCAGATAGGTCTCACCAGGAAACAGGTATTCTACTCAGGGATGCATGGATAGCTTTTAACAGCTTGTTTTGACCTACAGTGGAAGGAGGCACAGACATACAGAAATGTTTATCAAAAGTACCTGGACGGAGAAGCACTTGATGCAGAGCAGGCATCAAGTAAGAACCTGGCTCCTCCCATAGTCCAGGTAAGTAGGAGTCACCTGCTTTTCACTTGTTCTGGAAGAATTCCCCTTAAAAAGATAGTAGTTGGTAAAAACTGTCCCCAGTTTAAATGGTGCCAGAAAAACTGGAGATATTCTGCCCCTGCTTTCAAACTGCAGTGAGATTAACTTTGAATGAACTCAGAGATAAAAAATACAATTTAAAATGTTGTCAAATTCCATTTGGATTACAAAAAGGCACCAGAAGGAAGTAATTTTATTGTTCTAAGCCAAAACTTTCAAAAGGTTAGGGTTAAAAAGACAAACTTGTGGGTTTTTGAATACTTGTGACTATGTGGTCTGATACTGCATTTAATTACACAGTCACTAAGCACTTCTTTTGGAAGTGTATCATTGAATGGAATTTAGAGTGTTCAGTTAATTGGTGCATGTTGTTTTTTTCATCCTCTTCCAATACATTTGAGGGGTTGAACATACTACATGTTACTGCTATCTGCTCTGAAGACCATGTTAATTTCTTTCAGGTACATTTACATATTGTGAAGTTAGAATCTGGAATGATTTAGCAAAAAATCGGTTATGAGATAAATGAGGCTGTTTTGCAGCTTGAAGAAAGGGAGACTATGGCTTGGATAGAAAAATGAAAATATTCTGGAAAAAATAATAAATGAGCTGAACCATTTGAATCAAAACTTATGTACACAAGTCCTATGGCAGGAAAATGATTCTTTGGAGGGAATCTTCACATGGCAATGTTTGCTAGTTAAAATGGGCTGAAACAAGCTACATAGAAGCATCATCATTCCCAATTCTAGAAAATGCTGTAGCCCTACCTTACAAGAGCAGCAGACCTGCTTGTTGATGCTTTCAACATACATAATTTTTCATTCAGCATTTCCTTCCTTATTTTGTTTGTAAATTTTGTCTAAAAAAACAGTAGCATAATATAGGAATTATATTTAAGAAAAAAATCCCCAAAACTCCAAATATCTGTGGGGGTATGGCAGAGATGACTCGTGAGTCGTATGTCAGCTTATGTAGTACATACTGGAGATGCTCTGAGGCCCTCTTTAGTAGCATATTTTTACAATAGGATTCTAGTGAGTGACCAGTGTTGTAAGCTCTGTTGTACTAAGCTTTTAGCATGGAGTTAGGACACAAGTTGATAACATGGTTGTGCTACGCTGTTTGCAATACCTGTTGTATTTTGTCCTTGAATCACAGCAGACCTCTTGCTGTGCTGCTTTTTATGCTTTTTCAGCTTTTAAGAGAAGGGGTACCAAAAATGTATTGGTTCATTTAGCTGAATTAAACACGTAATATGCACAAGAGCTTAACTAGTCCCAGCAACTACATTAAAACCTTTAGTTTTTCTAGTCTTTTAGGGCAGTGAGATGAACATGGTGAAGGGTCTAAACAGTTACCATTTGGTCTGTGATCTCATTGCTTGAACTCTGACAAATTGTTCACAAGAAGTGCAAGAGGGCTGGTACTGAAAAAGATATCTTAGTGTTGTCACATGTCCCAGAATACTTTTAGATGTTGCTAGAGATGTTACTCTCAAAGGTGTTTGTAAGAACAGAACTAAAGACGAAATGCTTCAGTTCTTCCCCCCAACAACAGAGGCTGTTTACAGTGGTGCCACAGTCGAGCCCTCTTTGGGTGAAGGACTGAAGTTAATTTTCTTTTAATATGCAAAGACTTGCAGTGGTTTGTTTCATGAAGATCTGTGGGAAGAAGGATGTTGGAATTGGCCACTTGATCATATGCAAGTAACTCTTGTGGTGTGCAGGAGAATCTGTGGCACAGCAGCAAGTTCAATTTGGACTTTCTGAGGAAAGGTCTGGAGTCTTGCCTATAGAAACAGCCTAGGTTTACTAGACTAATCTGTAGAACTGGAGGAGCCCTCCCCCTGAACGTTTATTTTTGATTGTTAGTAGTAGAGAAATGCTGAACCTTAGAGCACGGCCCTTAAAAGAATCTCTCAAAACGCTTGGTGTCTCCATGGCACGTGCCATTTCTGACTCACCAATGTCATTAGGAAAATGTACTATCACAAAGGAGCTGAGCCTTTTTCCTGAGCAGCTGAATAAACTGCTTTCTTGAGGCAAATATTGTTGTACCATGGATGGAAATCTTTATCGCAGTTTAGTGTGGGGCTTAAAGATTTCTTGCCTTCCTTTCCTCTTCCCCTCACCCCATCTGCTCCAATTCAGCCTCTTACCAAAAGGCTTTAGTGTAACAAAATATGTGAGATAAGCAGTCTCTGGAAGCTGTTGTGTGTATCAGGGCAAAGGCAATGTTTTCAGTTGGTCAGCGTAGAGCAGAGCACATCTGCAAATCCACAATGAAAGGGCAAAGTGTTTCCAACACCCTGACACTCATATTCCTGCCAATAACCTATTTTTCCTCTGTTTAAAAGAGGTACTAGGTAATGGCCATTCTTCCTTTTTGGCTCAAATACTTATTTATTGTTTCTTCATGCAGTTCATCTGTGGATTTTATGAACATGGAAAGGGACAAAGGAGACCATAATTTAGCAGCTATTAGTATGAGAGGATACAGGATTGCTGGGGAATTACTAAGAGCAGGATCAAATACCTTTGGCAGTCCTTGACTCCCAGTGTGTTCTGAATATAACATTTATCCTATCTCCAGCCAACTTATGTGTCTCAGCAACTTACCCTGACAACCAAAGCTGGCACCTTGCACACATCATGACTCTGTGGAATTGGACAGACCAAGCAGCCTACTTGATTTGGTGCTTTTACTCACAGTGAACTTCACTTTCACCGGTTCAGTTTGCTCCCTTGTAGTGGAAGATGGGTCTGGGTCTTCAGCTGGAAATGAATATCAACTTGCTTTCATGGAACAGCTGGAACATCGTTCAGTAGGATGTCTCTTATTTTTTGAGAGACCCAGGTGCCAGACAGATCTCTATTCTCAATTAAGCCACAACCCCTCTCTTTTTCAATTTCCTCTGATTGCTAAGAGGTGATCTTTTTTGTACTTGTTAGCATTTCTTTAGTTTTGTTTTGGTTTTTTTCCTTTCTTTGTCATTACCTGTATTGCTTGTTGAATTTGACTGTGTTAACTTGTTTGCAGGTATCTGGATAAAGTTGGAAGGTTGATTACTTTTAAATCATTGCAAATTAGTTATTTTCCAGTTCATTTGTTGACTGGGATTGTAATGGAGAGGAAAAAAGAAAATTCAGTAGTATGAAAGGTGGGGAGGATTCCCACACCTGCCTTTTTTAGTTACCATCAAAGTAGCACCTATGAACACCTGAATCTCCTTTACTCAGAAAAGGGACAGTACAAAATTTTTAGTAAAAGAGGCTCCAGGCCTGAAACTGCTTAGAGAAAATCCCTTCTGCAAGGAAGATATTCTTGTCCCTTGGTATCATATCTCAGCAGTCTTCAATAGCACAATGCGGGTTTTGTCTGCTTTCCACTATTCTTTTTAGCCTTTTCCTGTACTGTAGAAAAATACTAATTTATTGATCATATTTTTGTTCAGTCTTTGCAGTTTATTTTTCCTTTAGCAAGTTTTGATTAGATTTCTTTTTCTTGAGTATTTCATAATTCTTTACCCAAAAAACCCCAATATGGGCACAGTGTGGAGTGCCTGTTCATCACTCACACCAATCCAGGCTCTCCAAGGTGAGTGGTGTCTGCTCACTTTGTTCAGAAGTCAGTCCCATATATCTCCTCAGTACTCACCCACTTGTCTGTGTTGGTGTGCCAGGGAGGGGATGTTTTATTTGGCAGGCTGTATTTGAGGGGTTTTTTTCCCTGCAGTGGTCTGCACAGCTCCCTCCCTTTTGCTAAGGTGCTGCTGCTGTTCCAGTAAAACTGTTTTCCCTGTGGTCCTTCACAAGGATGTAGGAGTGAGTGCTGAGGAGCTGAGCAGAATTAATTTGATAGCAAATGACAGAGAAACTGAGGCAGGAATGGGAATTACTCTGTGACTGCTGAGAGGACTTGAGAGGAAGGGGGACCTGATAGAAGTCTGGGAACTGTTTACCACAGTTTCAGTATTTCAGGAACCCAAATAATGATGGTTGTTTATTTCTTTGCTTCTCTGGGTTAAATACAGAGATCTGTGGCTTCAGCTACAGAATGAGGAATTACTCAGGCAAATAATTAAAAATGTGCACCAGATAAAAGCAATTCAAACCAGCTGTCTTCCCTTCTGAGGAGCTTTGAGTCTCACTTGTCCAGGACTACTGGCCATGAATAAGGGACAGGTAATGCAGAATAGCAAAAAGATTGATGAAACTACTTGCTTGATGTGTTATTAGAAAAAAGAGGGTGAAGTGGAGAACCAGACATGAAATTAAAAAGGAAGACATAAAATTCTACATTAAATATTTTTTTATTTAATAAAATAGTTTTTGAAAAATGATATTAGGGGAATGTAAACCTTTGAGCTGTTGAAAGAATCAGACAAGTAGTTTCTGAATTTGTATTATGGCTATCAATCCAGCAAAGTCAAGACAAACACCAGATAACTCAAAACTTCACAGAGTAGGACTCAGGGATGCATTCCTTATTATGCATACAGAGTTCCTGTAAAGATAAAATATTAATAATCTGCATATATCAAATCCATGTAATCCTTTTTACTTTCATTTCTTTACTTTGTTGTGAGGCAGGATGCAAATATTAGTTTTAATAGAGCAGGAGATGAGTTGAAGACAGGTTCCAAGCAGGTAGATCAGTCTTGGGATGGAACACACTGTGCTGAATTGCCCACACAGTGCTGCCAACGTATGTGAGTCATGAGTACCAATGCCACTTCCATTTATAGATTCCTTAGGAACAGAGGCAGCTATAAATGCCATGGAGTGGCAATTTTTTAGAAGAAGGTTTGGACTCAAAATGTTGAGCTCCACAAAGCTAATTAAATCAACACAAGATGTCCAAAGTAATTCCCCTTTGAGAAATTACTGAAGTTGCCAAATAGAGCTCCCATCCTCTAGGGAAGTGCCAAGGCTTCAATAATTGCTTTCACCCCCAGAACATTCAAGGCATCAGGAGAGTTCACGTAAGACATTCATAATGAAATATGAAGTTAGAATATCAATATTTTGAAGTGCAAACTTCTTGAAACAAAATGTTTGATGATTCTTTTTCTAAGGGAAAATTCCAAAATTTCAACAGCAAATTGTATCAGATTCACGTTCTGAAAGTTCCCAGGCTAAAAGGTTGTTTTCACCTATTAAAGTGGTCATAGATTGAAAAAGTAGGGTACCTTCAACTGTATGCATGTACTGTATGTGGAATATAAGCTGTGAATAACCATGTAGTGTAACACACTTTCACAGGTTGAGAACACTACATAGAATGTGCACTTAATAATACTTATGCACATACTTCATATATATCCATATGTTTGGGTAAAATAATTTACATTTCCACACATCAAGTATTTATTGAGAAACCAAGGAACTAATGAAATAGAAGTTTCACATTCCTCTTCCATTATCCTATGGAAAGAAAGGTCTTCATGGCCCATGTAATTCAAACTGCAAAATATCCACTGTAGAAGAGGCTTTTGTGCCTGAAATAATTATCAGGCGCTCCAATGGGGTATTTGCTGTTTCTGTTGTTTCCATTTAGATAAATACTCTTCCACAGTAAAAAAGAATTTAGGGGATGTTCATACGCATATACACGTGTATATATACATATGTATATTTTTATAGTTATATCTACATCTAGGATTGTTTCTCAACATCAAAATTTATCACTTCTCAACAGAAGTTTCTGGCATCCAGATGGGAGCACCTACCCTGGCAGAGCACACGCACAATGTCACGTATTTAAGTCCTGTGGACGTAGTTCAGGCAGAGAACTTGAAATTGCCACTTGTGTCCTACATGAATGTTGTAACCTTGAGGCAATTTTGGGCATGTTACAATTTCCATCTCTCTTGTGAAAACAGTTCTGCTTTATGTAAGTAATTAAAATACTAATTGAATCTGGATCTGTCAGAACTTGAGATAAGCCCCATAACCAGTGGGCTTGGAAAAACAGCCTAGTTAGCCCTGTGAATGTGTAATTAGTTATACAAGATGAGGTTACTCCAGTAGGATAATTGAGAGCAGATCACCTGAGGATAGAGAAGCTGGTAATTAGTGCACTCACCTAGTCTATAGGAGAGCCACTCATTCCTGGTAGACTTAGCCTGTGCTGGGATTTGAAGTATGGCATCTTGAATTTCCAGTGAGGCTGTGACTGGTTAAATTGTAGGAGAATGCTTGTCTAGATTTTCATAAGAATTTTCAGATGGTTTGGGGTTTCTCTGGATGAAGAGAAAAAGAGATCATTAATTTTTTTTTGTAGCAGAAATTTCTTCTTGCATAGCTCTACTAAGACTAACAGCACAAGAAATTCAAGAACTTAAAAAAAGTATCAGTAATGATTCCTGAAATATTCATTTGTTTATGTTGTAGTTTATGATGATGCATAATGAAAGTCACTCCTGTTGCTGATAGGAAAAGTAGACAATGGAAAGCATGATGTTTGCATTGGCCTGTATTTGTGTCTTGACTTCTTATAGTGTTTATATGTTTTTCTTTCTTCTGAGTTATGGAAAAGCCTTAGCACTGTGTTTATAATAGATTCTGCATACAGCAGTTCCTTTGGGAAAACAAAACTCAAATACCTAGGAAATGCTGCAACCTATCTTGCCTTTCATAGGATGTGACAAACTTCCTCCTCATGCAGTACATGGTGTCTGCCTGGAGTCTGCTGGCAGCTCTCTGCAGTCAGGTCCCAAACACTTCTGATAGGGGCTCTTCCCTTCCACATATTCTCTACCCACCAGGATGGATCAGTGGCAAAAAGTTGTGGAGTAGCTTGTGCTGCCCAAATTCTTAACTGTTATTTGTTCCTTGGAATGAAGGAACAGCTCCTCTCCAAAACAGACTGGGGCTGAGTACATCATATGCAGTAACAACCTGCGATAGAACCTTGCAGAAAGTCTTTTTGCCCTCTCTAAAGGTGCACTATTTGCACAAAATCTATCCTGCCTTACAAAATAAGAGCATAAGTGCTCCTGCAGTTAATTGGTGTCTTGGGAATTTAGTAGATCATATAATCCTACTACTGCAAAATTGTGCTTTATTAGTCCAATACTTTAACATGCTGAATCTGTCTCTAAAGGTGATCTGCTCTATTACCTGCTTTGGTTGTCTGAGAGTAGCTTGGCTCCATAATTTGTACTAGGGAATGGATACCCTGACACTGATTTAAGTTTCTGTTATAATGTATTGCATATCAAATCTGGCAAACGATTGCTGTCCTCTAACTGCAAACTTTCTTGGGTCTGTACTTCCCTCTCTTTAATTTTTCTTATTGAAAATTCCGTTGTGTTGCCTGGTGCCAGCAAACCATCCCAGAATGTGCTCTGTTTCTCTCACCTAAGCAATACTGTGATGTTGTGCCAGGCTTGACTGGAGCAGCCTTCTGACTACAGCAGAGAAACAGTAGATGGCTGCTTCTGCAACAGCAGCTTAATCCTTTTTGGCAGTTCTTTTTGGCACTCAGAGGCAAACATTACTGAAGAATCCTTGTTCTGCTTAACTCCTCTATCTGATTGTCAGTAATGGGAAGCACTAAAGGGAAGCCTAGATCCACTACAGTGGGTAGGTAAATTGATGTTCAGTGGTAAGGTAAACTATTATTTTTATTGTAACTCCGAGCTGTCTGATGCCTGCGTGTCAGTGTCATCATTTAAGATATTTTGAAGATTTGGATGTCAGTTGTTTTCTACTTTTGTACCTGTGGGCCGGTCAGGAGACCAGTTTATCCAGTGTCACAGTCCCATAACTTTCTTTGTCAATTAACTGAAGAGGAACCTTTCATTCTGTTATTGTTCTAGCTCTGCTCTGCACTTGCATTCATACTTCAGCCTATTGCTTGACATTCTTGAAGCATGTACAAATGTCATCTGTCACTTCCTCCTTGTGAGGCTTTAATATTTTATGTTCATATGCTCAGCCTATGATACCTGACACGTTTTCTATCCAAGGGATTCTGGATTTCTCCTGTGAGGTTGTTAAATTCATCTTTTATTGAATGCAGTTGTAGAGTTCTGTGACTTTGCATTGGCAAGGAGAACAGATCTAATAACATGACTAAAAGTTTTTTATTTATTATGACTTTACATTCATGCTTCTACTTTTATCCCCCTACTTACATTTTTAAAAGTTTATCAAAGCCTATTTCTGACCTTGGTTTGCATTCCTTGAATTGCAGGAGGGTTTATGCATCGTCATATGGTCTGCTTCCTTAAAGATGACACAAATGTCGTGATACTCCTTTATCTGCTGTGGAGCTGGTTTGAAATAATTAATAGGCATGGGTTTTGGCTTCACTCTCAATAAAGTGACCAGCATATTTTGCTGTGTCTGCCAATAACTGATCTGTTTATTCCACTTGGGAAATTAAGTGAAAGTCACCCAAATGTACCTTTTGTCTGTAAAACTTCTCATCTGCTCACTGGGCTAATTTTCCACCCCAGTGATGACCAGTATTAACAGTAACAGGGATATTATACATTCTGGTCTTGTTCCAGTTATGATTACAAACAAGTGGACTGTCTGACAGCACAATTGCTATCACAGGCTTTTTGAAAATCTCTATTTTTCATGAATGGCACTTGTCACTTTACATTAGCTGTATGAAATGAAAACAGCCACTTGACACTTGGCTTAAAATCGGCTTGGTGCTTTCTGGCCTGGAAATATACTTGCTTCTAAACAGGTTGTAGAAGGAAATTGCTCTTGATTTTTATTTCCTCTGCTCCCTGGTGTGGAGAAGAATACAGGGTTTTGCTAGATGTTGAAGCTGACAATGCTGCCATCATCTGAAATGCCTGCTCTGAGTCTTTCTTCAGTTCCATTGGTCTCTTTTGTACTCTCCATATTCTTAAAAGCATGACTAAAAGAGGTGACTAAAAGGTTTATTTGCCCCTTCTTTAACAAATGCTCTCTATTAATTTTTTGGGGTTTGTATTTACTCATTTTTATAATTTCTGAAACTTTGAAGTTTTTAAATTTGTCTGTCAGAAGATCTATATTGCCAAATCTACTCCATCATTTAGGCTCGGTCAGTTAAAAACCATGTAAGCATATTCTGATTGTTAATTTCCATTTGAGCTTGTTATTTGTTGAGAATTTTTCTGCTCATCTGTTGGAAAGGAGTGAGGATTTAAAAAGCACCCATTGGTTGTTTAGTCTTTTGTTTGGAATAATTTGCCCTTTCAGTCTATATTTTTCTAGAGTTTTGTCACTTGCTTTTGGTTTGATTTTGGTTTTTTTTTTCCCTCCTCTATTCTTATCATCTAGACTTTAGCGTTCTTTTTGTTGCCGCTACTAAATTAACAATAGAAATGTATTCCTTCCTTTTTCATTTAATTCTCTTTGGGAAAGTCTGTTTACTTTTCTACTTGGACTATGAATACATGTGGTTACCACAAGAGGCATAAATCTTCAAGGTAATTTTCAACTTTCAGGCATACAACTATAACGTGTAAACTTGAATTAATTTTTGGAGATGCTTCTCTTTTATTTTCACTTTAGCCATAGAGTGATTATTGTTGCAACCTGTATTTTCTTGTTTATGTATGTAAATATTTGCTGAAGGATTGTAAAGTTTACTTTAAATGAAGTAATTTATATATAAAATTGTACATGAATTACAATACTGCTTTCTATTTTCCCGCAAGAAAATAGGGATAGACTTGCAAATTTTCCTTGTGGAAGCTACATGGTGTTTTGTGAAAAAATGTTTTGATAACCAAATTAAAGGCAGCTTAAACCAAGAATATCTGCACCGCCTTGGAGGTACCAGCTTTTTTGTCATGAGGGAAATAGATTTCAGTGTTGATGATGGTTCAGTGCATTTCAGCTATTTTGTAAAGTGAATTCTTTAAGTGATAAGCATTTGGAAAAAAAAAAACTGTTTCTTCAGTGGTGTGCTGGAAGGGTTTTGTTCATGCTCTATAACTGAATGTTAGTTTAAACTGTTGTGCCAGGGGGTGTGTTCATGTTGAAGTTCTTATAAATGCCATTATAAAGCCCAGCTAGTTCTTTGCTTTTTCTGGAAATATTTCTAGTTATTTAAGATGCTTAATTTCACATTAAGGCAACTGACTTCTGTTCCTCCCTCATACCTGGTATTCAATTTGTCTGCAAAGAATTTGCAAGTATAGACACTCCTGTTCTAGCAACAAGGCAAGGTCAAAGAATTTTTATGCTCCAGCACCAATTAAAGTCTATGCAAGGTTGCTTAGTTAGAGAGAGACCTATTTTGAAAATCAATTAACTGCTGTCACCTCAACTCACCAACCTACCAATGCTTCCTTTAGCTCACTTTCAGAGAGAAAAATAGTAAGAAAAGTAGACTGTTTCTTTGGAAAATGTAGTAGTTTGACCTTTTCACATGTGCCTCTTCATCACGCCTGAGCCATGCTGCATTATGATTTTTTCAATTTGTATTTTTAAATATATGAGGTGTGCCACTGTTACTAAGAATTAACCCACAGTGGAAGTGACAGTGCACAGGCCTCCAGCTCTACAGCCACTTGCAGTGATAGATCAGCTTAAGCCAGCTCAGAGCAATTCACTGGGTTCTGGAAACAGCTGCCAGAGCTAACAAGCCTCAAGTGCTCATTCTGGCAGTCTGGATACATACAGCACCGACCTGTTCTTAGCTGTGGTGAGGATGCCTTTCTATAGATAATGCTCTATTTGGTTCACTTGCAAATACTCAAAATCCAGTTAAGACTGAGGGCTCTCAATTTGCCCTTCAGCTACCATGAGGGCAAAATAATCTCATTTTTGCAAAGAAAACTGTCGTTATAAATGTTTGTCTTGTTGTCTGTGAAAGACATTTTTTACAGCAAACTGTACCTTCCTCATTCTGCTCACAAGCAAAGATGAATGTCAGTGCAACACTGGGGTTCGCATACTTAGAGAAAACCCATTTACTTGGCAATATAATTTAAAAATCATTAAAAAACTCAAAACCAAACAAACTTTGGTGGTAAATGTTTTAGTGTGGATTTTATCTATTTAGACTGCTTAGATGGCCACATGCAAATTTTGTACATAGAAGGAAGACAATNAAAATCAACATTTAAGAATTTCTCTGGCTATTAGAATAGCTCATAAATGGATTCAGAAACCTGATTTATCTAAAAATCCAATATAGAAGAGGGGATTTATATTTCCTTTTGTCTTTGTCTATAAGAATTGTCTACTATGGCCAATTGAAATGTTTTACATTCAATAAAATGAGTATGAGAGTATCAGCATTTGCAGCACTTCCTACACTTCACATTAGGTGAATGGAACAGCAAATGTTACAGTAATTTGGCTGAGTTGTCTGAGACAAAGTGCTCACTGCATTGACTGATCTGTGGTTAGGACTTCCAGGTGCTGTGTGATACAGTAAGTAATATGCCAGTTTCAGGCAAGGTTAAATCCCAGCTGTACAGATAACTTTCCATGCTGGATATTAATGGTAATCCAGTTCAACTGATGGTTACCTGACAACTAAAATGAGGAAAAAACTCTGATGAAACTCTGGGAACAACTGAGAAATTAGGTGGACTGTTGATTCATTAGTTAATTCTGGTTTTATGCAGTTATCAGGATTATTTTTTTCTCCCTGTTAATAGCATGAACTTAAGATATGAAGCTAATGCAATTATGTCCTCAGGGATAAATGATGTGAAAATCTTGCAAATTGCTCCTAATGCTTCAGACAGTGACTAGAGGTGTTCCCTTGAGGGGGTTATGGTTTAAAATTGTGCATTTGATGAAAGTCCTGCAGTGGGAGAATCTTGTTTGAGTTAGTGTATGGATAACGGAAGAGCCACAGAGTTTTTAGGACTTAGAAATTGATTGTTATTACTTGAAATCAGTGGCTGTCTCTCAGATGCTCCTTATAAAATTTAGTAGACAGAATAGCAGTAAGACAATCCTTTCAATAAGAAAGAAATGTTTGTCCAATGAGGAAAAGCAGTGAATTAAATAGTAAGCTTTCTCAGTATAGGGAACTTACTACTGAGACCTGTGCTATTTATAAATATATAGAAAGGAGACACAAGGAAAATTAATTTGGCGGTACTATGTCAATGAGAATAAAGAGAAGCACTGGTAATGAAGAAGTGAAAGGACTTTCATGTGCAATGAAATGGCAGATGATATTGAGTACAGATAAACGTAACCTGTTGTATGTGTGAAAAAAATGAGTTTTATGTACACAGTGATTGGCCCTGGGTTGACTATTGCCACTCAGGGAAAAAAAGGAGCTGGTGTTATGACCCCAGTTCCATGAAAATGTCAGCACAGCAAGTGGTAGCTATGCAAAACACAACACACTACTAGAAATAATCAGAGAGAAGCAGAGAACAAAATGTCTTCTTGCTATTGTAGGATTGTATGGTGCACCAGTGGCTCAAATAATGTGTGGATCTCTGGTCCTCCTACATTTCAGAAAAGAATGGTACCAAAATGAGAACAGCACGGAGACCGGCCATTAGGGTAATCAAAGATGTTCCCTATGAGGAGCAACTAAATAACCCAAACCCCTTGGCTTGAAAAGGAGACAGCTGAGGGAAATGAGATAGAAACCTACAGAATCATGGTACTGGGACAAGGTTAACAGAAGCTGGCCAACTTCTCTCCTACTGCAAGGGCATGGGGCTGCTGGACCAAAGTAGTGAGGGCTTCTTTAGAGCAGTGAAATGAGCTACTGATTTACTGTCTTGTGTAAGAAAGCTGTGGAACTCCTTCCTAGCAGAAGTTAATGGTGTATGTGGGTTCAAATGGGGCTGTACAAACTACTGGCATAAGAAATTGTAACTGGCTGGTAGATGTAAACTAATTTTGGCTCGGGAATTCCTTGACCCATAGAAAAATACAAGAAGGATATTCAGGAAATATCAGAACACTTGTGCCATGTTGTTTTGCTTTTTTGACTACTGTTACAGCCTTCTGTTGGAGAGGAAAGACTCCTCTCTGTGGGTCTTTGGTGTGAGCCAGTGTGTTTTGTTCCAAGGCTGATAAATCCCTTGCTTCCATCTTTGTTGTCTCGTGCTCCAGACGTAGCAGGCCTGTCCAAAATTAATCCATTTCTACACCTATACATTTACCGGGGCATTTAATACCTGTCATCATAGAACAGATTACCAAGGGTTCTTATTTTGACTGAAGAAAAACCTTAGCAAACCTAAGACGTTTCTGAGAAGACATTAGGGGCTAAGAAATGGATATCGCTGGATACTCAGTTCACCAGGAAGCATTCACTCAGCTCTAGTCTCCAGGAGTTTGTAAAGCTCAGCAACTTGTATCCTGATAAAGGGCAGAAAGGTAAGTAACACTACCAGGTGTGTCTGAAAGCTGTCCAGGAGCTGAAGCAGTGCCATGCAGCCAGCAGTTCTGTTCTGTAACCCTGTTGGTTAGCACCTGCATCAGTGCTTCATCATGTGAGTGAATGGTACTACATTTTAGGCAGTTCACAATCATAACAATGCCTTTCAGTACAGCTGTCAAAAATCCCTGAAGCAGTAAACCTGCCTGTTCTATATTGCTCAGTTACCTGATGGTAACTATTCCATCAGGTTCTTTTTACTGTAAAAATCTGGGCATAAAGTTTGAAGCATAGACTAAGCAGAAGTCTAGTCAAACGAGACAGACTGCAGGATTTACAGGTGAAGGAGAAAAAGAGAACATTTTTCTAGTTCACTAATTCTAGCCAGTCCAATTATTGCCACATAGTGTATCTGAAGCTGAAAGCTCTGACTGGGAGTACATGATGGGCTGCACAACTATTCAGATTGTTCTCTCTAGAGACCGATGGCATGTTTCTTGTGACAGATAATACCTGAAGCAGCTGCCTGCATTCAGTTAATATTACTACTAAAAATCCCTTGTTATTGATTAAAGCAACAGATTCATCGTGGTGCCCAATGGACCTTCTTGAGCAACTTTTACAGTGTTGTCATTGGTAGAATTACTCCTGATTTGCTGGAAGGAGAACTGAATCATTCCCAAACTACTTTTGTTTATATGGAAACATTCCCTGGAAAACCTTTGCCTGTCTTACCCCTCTACAACCAGGCTTGAAACTGTAAACACTATACAGCCCTTTTCTGGTGTAATTCTCTTCCATTTTTATCCCTTTCTTCATTTTTCTGTCAATGTCAGTTTTGCTCAGGGTATTTCTAAGCCTGATCAGACAGAGTAAAGTTAGGGTGGAAAATTAATTAAAATAAGGTGCTGGTATTTATTCTTTCCCCAGCCTGTGCTTTACTGGTGATGCACTGCATTGCAGCTGAATTCCCTACATTTTTTGTGCAAATATCAACCCCACATCTGACCCATTTGTTTCTATAAAAGCAACTGTGTTGACTCAGTATCCTGGCCAGAGATTTCAACCTGGGTAATCACATACTTCTCTCTATAAGTTATCTTCTAACTTTAATTTCAATAGATGAGTGTTCAGCCTGATATATTTCAAGCCCTTTTAGATTCCATTTTTGGTATTTAGTTGTCCTCTGTTACTTGAAAGTACCTTTATTTTGAATTCTGTGGCAATCCATTAAAATATTTTCTCTCTTGACACACAGTGCATATTGAAACCTTCAGGGAGGGAATGTACTTCTATGTGTCACTATTATAATCTCAATTAAAATTATATAAGAGAAAATATGAGCATATTTTCAAGTTAAAACCAAGGTGAAACAGCAGAGGACAAACACCAAGAAGAACGTCTGTAAAAAAAAATATACAAGGCTATCGTAATTGAATATTAAATCTCTTCAGAATTTCTTAATACACAGAGCAAAAGAATTGCAGTAGCAGTTTTCTAAACAAAAAATTTAACTTCTAGTAATTTTTGCTCTTTTTTTTGTACTATTCCACTCTCATCCTTATACTCTTGGCCCTGAGGAGTAGATTCCACAGAGATTTTGCTAATTTCCAGTTAGATAATTTCCTTTTTTAAAGGAAGTAATATCCTTCCTTTAGTTTGTGCAATTAGAAAAATAGGAAATGGTCTCTACTTCCAAAATCCTTGTCATTGTTCATCATTAAATTTGCAATTTGTCTGCTTCCATAGTGGATCCATTTCCTATCAGACAATGGTCATCTTGGAAAGTCTACTGTGTTCAAGGGCTGTTATCTGTTATTTGGAATTAGTTACTCTTCTCTGTCATATTTTTAGCAAATTTTGTTGTCTCCATAGCAAAATATCTGTCTACAATAGTGTGTATATATAAAAATACATACCTGTAAAGATGAACAGATAAAAATGTAAAATCAATATCTGTTTTTACCTTGTCATTAATTACCAACCTACGGTGCCCTGGGACATTGTGTACTCCACTTTGTCTAAAGTGTATTGCTCCACTTTTTCATCTGCTGTTGCTCTTTCTACTTCTTCAATTTGTTCTAATCTTATGCTGATTCGTTCATGCACCTCAGATGTTGATGGACTAGACCTATTTGTTCTGTGGTGTATATAAGGACTAAACTTTTATTCTAGGCACTAACAGCTGGCATCAATCTCTTTTGGGGGAATCACTTGTCTGCAAATATCTTTGTGTTATCTGTCTATATCTAAAACCCACCAGATAGTTATTTCTTTCTGTACAAGGAGATAACAGAATGGTTTGGGTTGGAAGGGACCTTTAAAGGTCATCTAGTTCCAGACCTCTGCAATGAGCAGGGACATCTTCACCTGGATCATGTTGCTCAGAGCCACATTCAACTTGACCTTGAATGTTTCCAGAGATGGAGCACCCACCTCTTCCCTGGGCAAAACTTTTCCAGTGTTTTGCCACCCTCATTTTAAAAAATTCCTTTCTTATATCTAGTCTGAATCTATCCTCTTTTGGTTTAAAACAATTACCTCTTGTCCTATTGGAACAGGCCCAGATAGAAAGTTTGTCCCTATATTTCTTATGAGCCTCCTTTAGGTTTTGAAAGGGCATAATGAGGTCTTCCCAGAGCCTTCTCTTTCCAGGCTGAACACCCCCAGATCTCTTAGCCTGTCTTCAGAAGAAAAATGTTCCATCCATCATTTTTTCTGGCCTTCCTCTGGACCCACTCCAGTGGGTCCATGTTGTTCTGTGCTGGTCAAGCTTCTTTTGATACAGCCCAGGATAAGGCTTTCTGAGTCACAAGCACAATGCCAGCTCAAGTTCAGCTTTTCTGTCACCAGTACCCAGAAATTCTTCTCAGCAGGGCTGCTCTCAAACCAACCCTTCCTTCCACAGGCTGTGTTGATTCTGGGAGTTACCCTGACCCAGGTGTAGACTCTGCACTTGGCCTTGCTGAGCCTCAGGAGGTTCCTATGGACCCTTGAGATGGTCCAGGTCTCTCTGGATGGCATCTGATTCCCCAGATGTGTCAATTCCACCACTCAGCTTCTTGTGATCTGCAAACTTGTGGGGAGTGCACTTGATGCCGTTATGTGATTGATGGAGATATCAACACTCCCATTATGGACCCCTGAGGGGACACCTCTTGTCACCATTTGTCACCTGGATACGTAGTTATTGTCTGTTACCTTCTGTGTGTACTCATCCAACAAATTCCTCATCCACTTAACATTGCCCATCAAATTCATCTCTCTCCAGTTTAGAGAGGACGATGGGGGACCACGTCAAAGAGCTTCCAGATGTTGCAATAAACAACATCCATAGTTTTTCCCTTGTCCACTGATCTAGTCACCCCATCAAAGATTGCTCAGTCAGGACCTGCCCTTGCTGAAGGCATGCTGGCTGTCTTGTGTCATCTCCTTGTCTTCCATGTGCCTTAGCACAGCTTCTAGGAGGTTCTGTTCCATGATCTTCCCGGCACAGAGGTGGGGTCAGTAGTTCCTGGGGTCCTCCTTTCTACCTTTTTTTTTTTTTTTTTGTAATACGTGCAGTGATGCCTTTTGAAGTCTAGGTAAGACGGATCAATATTACTTTGTGACTATTTTATGTCTCCTTAAAATACTATGCAGTGGTAGTAATGGGGTCATTATTGCTATGAGATTTGTTATTGAGAAGGACACGTTGGCATCTGAGCCCTTGTAGCCTGCAGAGGCAGATCTCACAATCTGGAGCAACAACCACTGAAAGTGTATGGGGAGCAACAGGTGCCTGATGGGAAGAGAATAGATGAGGTTCCTTTGTACTATGCAGAATTTGTGATCACCTATGTCCTTCTCCACTTACGAGCTGCTTTCAGTCACTGTTAATGTGATCATTACACTTTGGCATTTCATGCCAGTATTCTCCAGGCTGTTCTTTAGAAGAACCAAGTGTATCAATGCTGACCCTCAGCCACAACTTTTTGCTGAGTGTTGTACTGGGACCACTCAGGCTGTCATCAAGCTTGGGTGAGCATTTTATGGTTCCCCTTAGGAGCTGTTGACTACATAGAACAAAAGAGTAAGGTAATAATTCATGTTCCTTTTGGCGGGTTAATTTACATTAAATGAACATTGGATGGTACCTGCTGGGCACATTTTATGTGACTTGATGGTAGTTCAAATTCACTGCCTTGAGGCACTCATCATGACCTGGCATAAGCAAGGATGTATGACTCAAGGAATGTGTTGGCTGCCATCTGTCCTGGCTGATGCATGCTTTCAGATGTGTCCCCTAAGGCTAAGCAAAAGAATAAAGCATCTGGAAGGTTTTGCCCAGTTTTAAATACCCTGCTATTATCTAGACATGACTTAATCTTTGACCATTAATTTATTATGCAAAAACAGTAAAACATCTCTGGTTAAAATTCAGCGGGATTCATGTGGTGTCTATAAACTTGTTTGAAATGGTAGTGCCTTAGTTTGAAGTTGTTATTCTTAGTAATTTTCTACGAAGAAGGAATTGACCAATCCAATTTGTTTATGGTTGCATGAATGTTAGGATATCTGTACAGTTTTACCACCACACTTTTGAAGCAAACCATCTGTCAGCATGATTTACATGAGAAAACTGCTTCCCCTCTGAGCCACTCGTGTAAGGAGAACAGTGCCATTGCTGCAGTGAGCTTTGTACTGTGCCTCAGTGTCTGACAACAGCTCACAGAAACTCACTGTCATGTATGGCTGTGTATGCCTGTCATTCATCAGAGCGTTCCTCCTGCTGCCCAGCAATTTCCACTGCCTGTCTTCCCTTTCATTTACCTGTGATACCATGTACTCAGCCTGTAGACAATTTGCAGGCAAAAATAAAAGTACTGTATATGCTGCATTGACTGAAAGCAGAGCTCCTTAGCCTTTCTGGGAAGACATATATTTAGAATTGCAGTCATTTGTCAGCTTCAACACTTAAGCAGCACTGACAGTTACAGTCTGAGGTACCAAATTATTTGATTTCTCAAAATGGGAGCAAGAGTTACATTTACAGTTTTCCCAGTTGCAGGTAATTTCTCTCAGTTTTTGAGGAGAAAGGGAGCGTGTTTGAGGATTTGTAACAAGAGAAGCCTTAGGGTACTGTAGACCTGGTTCTTTCTGTCCCTTGGTCCTTCCATATGTCTTCTTCTACGAATTACTTTTCTTCTGTTCAGGGAATAATCCATGTAGCTGTAGGTGTGATTAAGGGGGCTAGGCAGACCAAGCTTAACGTGATGTTGTCTGGCCCTGAAAATTATTTAGGTGCTTGATTGAAATTCTGAACTGTCTCCAGAGTTGTTCTTAAATAGCTGCTCTTGTTGAATGGATGTCTAGACATCAATGAGGACTGCTGGTGTTTCAGTGCTCTTCCTCAGACAGATTTTTCTCACCTCTGAGTGTCTTTTTTATTTTCTTCTTCTCTACATATGTATTTCATATGCTTCCACACATTGTGTTGCAGACTCTAAGGGCAGGAAAACTGTTATACAAGGGGAAAAATCAACTGTTATGTTTTGTGCTGTAACAAGTGTTGTAAAATATGTTTCTAGGTTTTACAAAAAGTCTTCAACTTACAAACCACTTGTGTAAATATGGATCACTTTCCCAACATATTTCTTTAAATTCTGGTTTAAGTTGTGCTTTCTTGAATAGTGAAGATAGCAGAATGACAGAATTAACTACAGGAAGACCCATGAACAAATACTGGAGTCCATGAATATTGCATTGACTCTGAGATGCAAGTTTAAAGAGTCCCTAAAGATGTTACTTTGTAAAGAGTGCTAGTGTAAACCAGGTTTAGGAAATTACTACTGTTGCTTAATGGCTTTCCAGCAAAATTCACTGCTCTTTCACCCAGAAAAATAAATGCATAGCAACTGGAAATTTAAGGTGGCTTTTATTTATGATTTGTACTATTGTCAAAGCAGATTGTTTTTAACATTTAATGGTTATTTGCAGTTAGAATTTGATGTAAAATATTCCAACCTTGTGTTACTGACATAATAGGCAAAATATTTTAAAAAGTCCTACTCTTGAAAAGTCTGTTCTGATATGCCTAAGTACTCCCCCATTAATTTAACCATATTTACCAGTTCTGACACACACATTCTTTCCTAATATCTCCCTATTACCATACCAGTGAGTTTTGCCTTGTTTTTGTACATTTTAATTCTCTGTCAGCTATTTCTTAGTTGTCTACGTATGAAGAGAAAAATAAAATAGAATTGCTGTTGTCTCCTTTAATTCTTTGCGTTAAACTTTGCTTTTGGAATGGCAAACAAGGGCTGCCCTGGCCCAGAGAGAGGGTGTGTTCAGGGACTTGCTGCTACCCCGTGCATTTCTGTGGGACTTCTTGGCAGCTGCAGGGCTGTGGCAGTTTTGGTGGGTAACAACAGTCAGAGGATGGTCAGAAGAGGGAGTAGGTTTATAGCTTTGCCCTGAGCATTTAACCCATAGCAGCAGCAGCTCATGCTTTTGTCAGAGATGTTTTTCAAGGACTTGGGAGATGGTGATGTGTGCTCTTTTGCTCAGACGCTGCCTAGAGGCTGCTTAGCTCTTTTCTCCAGTTAAAAGTTGGAGTTACTCCCCAAGAGATGGTGCCCAAGCCCTCCTTAGATTGCATGATCTCACTATGTTGCCAATGCACTGTACAAGTGTTGCAGAAAAAATCTGAACTAAATAATTCTGTTACTGGGGCCTGGATTTTTAGGGTTTTTTAGGTCACACAAGCATAGAATAATAATTGCAGTTTTAGGAAAAGAAATGTACTACAGATGTGCCACGCTGAAACTGTGTAGTAGACTCTGCTAGCTATGCCTGTGCCACCATCCCTGTGTGGGACTTGATCAGCCACCGTGCTTCTGAGGAAGCAATGATGAGGAGACAGCTGGTTCTTTATATGGTATCTGATACCATCCTAACTGCAGAAACCTCCCTTATTAAAAACACCCCATGCCCACCAAAACAACTGAAAAATGCATATAGCTTAATATCTGGTAAATGTGTGTGTCTAGGGACCTAGCATTTCTTTTGAAGAAAACAGCAACAGCAGAACCATTTTGTCTTGTTAACAGCTGAAATTCCTTCTGCAGCTTGTGTGATAGCTGTGACTTTGCACACCAAAAGAAGCAATCTGCTGCTCCTGCTAATACTTTCAGCCTCTCCTGAGTAATTCTGGGGTTACATAGCCTGAGTTCATCAATGTTAACATGAAATCAAATATTTTTCAGGGAGTATTAAAAATGTTGTTTATAATAAAAGTCCCGTAATTCCCTTCTTAGTCTGTTTTGAATGTGCTAGCAGATGGAAAGCTCTCCATGCAGGCTGTGCTGGGAGAACACCATCTGCTTAGCTGGGCCACCATCTCTGTGCCTCTCTTGCCAATATGGTTCTGAAGTGTGGTCTGAAAACACTTAGCTTTTTGTCTCCCTTTTGTGGATCCTGTTCCAACTGTTATATTTGGGTCTTTTCCTTCTGCATCTCTGTGATTCTGCTTCTCCTCCTGCATCTACAGATCACAGCTCTCTGTGCTGTTGTTGTCATATGCCCTTAGCAGTTATGACAGTCTTGACTCCCCCGTAGTTTCCAGGATCTCCTCTCCCAGGACACATAATACTCCTGGTAAAGCAAAGCAGTTTGGAGACTTTTCAAGCTAGTATAGCCTGCATAAAGTTGAAAAATCATTATATTCCTAGTCTGGCTATTTGGTTTTCTAACCTGGAGATGTGATGGAGGCAAAGAGTGTTAGCAGCAAATTCTGAAGTATAAATGCAAACAATTTGCTATTTTATTTGTAAAATGCAAAGCTATAAATTGAACTGGCTTTATATTACCCTGGTGGTGGCACAAGAAAGCATCATAATGGATGCCTGCTTAGAAGAGTTCTGTGTCTTAGTGGTATCATGCTGTGTCCTAAGAAAATCTTTAGAGATGTACTACTTTTCTCACCACATCTACCAAATAGGACATGAATATTAGTTTTATTTTCCAAGACATTCATTAAACAGCATAAATATTAAAATGTCTCAGTATTAACTGAGTAACCCAGTTACACTCATGGCATTGCACATTTCTGTTTCTCAGCTCTAGAGCAAAGCAGGGCAGCAGTTAAATTGCAGCAAACTGCTGAGATTCAGTTTCTGGCAAATGACCTTGCAGGGATGCATACTCATTAATCTTCCAGGATTATGACCCATATCCCTGCTCCTCCTGTGTTGATTGGACTCACCTAATTACATCAGCTGTCACCCAATTCCTGGTGACATCACAGGCTGAACTGACCTAAGCCCTGTTCTTGAAACAGGTAAGTAAAAGGAGTAGAAAAGAGCAGCAACTTTAAAAAAACAAGCAGGCAGAGATCCTTCAGCTTCTGTCTCTTTTCAAGAGTGTGATTTCAGAATGTTTAAGGAAGAGACACAGCTCAAGGAATAGCTCTGTGGGTTTTTCTGGGGCTGTTTTGAGTTTTAGAAAGGCAACAGGAAAACAATATCAATCTTCCCCTCTTTAAATGGTCTTGTATCTATATGGTCTTCCACTATTTCCAGCCTCCTTCCTGGGGTGCCTGCCTGGCTTCTGTCAGTACCACTAGATGCAGTGTAAACAACTTTGGCAGCATTCTCTGGTGTATCAAGGCAGCCTAAAGATTGCATCATAAAGGCCTGGAGACTACCATTGTGTGTTCTTATTGCTTTTCCCCAGGTGTGGGGAGGGTTGCACAGGGTCTGCTGGATATGCTGCATCCTCAGGAAAGCCTGTACTTCTCAGATGTAGTGTTCAACAAGCATGTGCCAGCAGTTAGACTGGAGAATTCTCATTTTATTCAAGAGAAAAGGCAGCCTGCACCTTCAGAAGTAGTCTAGGGATTAGTGATTTTGACCTGAATTCAAAGTGTGCTGTTTTCTTTTCCACAGTGTAGATAGGCTCCCAGAAAGGTTTCTTCCTTTCAGTGAAAAGTATGGAAAACACTTCAATTCTTTTACTCCTATCCAGCCAGTCCTGGTGCTTTTCCTGCTCACCTATGCTGGGGCAGAAAGGCGACACCCAACAGGAGCTTCACCCTTCCTTGAATGGACCCAGCCTGTAAGGAGCACCTGCCAGAGAATAAAGGGGCTCCTGGAAAGCTCTGGTTTGTTCTGTGTCAGCTTGTAAGCAGGAGAAGACAACAAGGAGGCATTTGCAGGGCATGAATTTCTTTGATTTGTCATTCTTACAGGTCTGTTTCCATGCTCAGAAACAAATAGGGATTTATAAATGAAGCTTAAAAATTTCTTTTAGAATAGAACTTGTAGCCACAAATCCGAGTTTATAATCAAGCAAAATTCTACCTGAAAAAAATGATGGCTTGTCCATAATTCTATAGTCTTGCCTTGTTCTAAGGTATTGATTGGTTTTTAATTCCATAAATTTCTGGTTGGTATCTTTTGTATTTAAATAAATAGTAGAAGCTTTAATTATTTGTATTTCTAGAGTTAACTATTTGAATTATTTTTTTTTAGTGGAAAGATGCATACCTGAATAGCAAATATTCCAGTAGAAAAACATATGTTTTAACGATATACAGGGGCTCCAAGTAACCAAAGATTTGCTGGTTCAGGATGGGATTTCTTTTCATGCTATCTTTGTTTCTTTTGAAGAAAACTATTTTCTCCTGAAAATTGTCTAAATTTCTGTGCCCCCTCCCCCACTAACTTTCCAAACCTTACTCAGCTGGACAATGGGAGCTTGTCTTTGCAACCCATCTTTTCTTCATGAATTTTGTGGTGTTAAGTTCTGAAAACTACTATTTTTGTTCTCATCTATCTGTATTTAGAATATAAACTCTTGAAAATTAGTTTTCTAACGAAAGTCAGGAAGAACTATTTAAAACTTATTTAATCTGTACAGTGGATTTATAAGTTGATTTTTGATACATACAGCAGGATATAGAGGGAAGATAATTAAATGCATGTATGTATATCTAGATTACTAGCTATGCAAGATACATTTTGCACTGCTTAAAACTGAAAAGTAAGTAATGGTAACATTGATATAATATTTTTCAGTCTGAAAAAACCATCATTGTTCTGTGTCAAAAGAAAATAAACTAAAAATGCTAGTATGTTCATAAGTAGTGCATATCTAGTAGAGTGTTTATTGTATGAGGGCTTGTCTTCATTTACAGTTTCATGAATAAACTAGTTGGCAGAGGGGAGAGGTCTGCAATGCAGGCACCATTCTTTCTTTTGTATTTAGCCACAAGACTGTGCCACAAGGCCTCCAAGCCCCATAAATTGTGCTGGGACCGTGCCAGCCCATGGCAATTACAACAAGCCCTCGCCGTCCCCAGCTGGGTCAGCCACTTCCATTAGTGCCCCTTGCGGCGCGCGCCACAGCCGGGGCCAGCACCAGCAGCCACGGCAGGAACTGCTCCTTCCCACTTCCCAGGCTGAAAATCTGCATTTTGGCCACGATGCCGCAATGTCGTCCATGACCTCCAGACTGAATTTTTTTGTTTTGTAATTTGACTCAGAGAAGAAAAGAGCATGGAGTAATCACGTCATGCCACAATGCGCAAGACAGGTGATTGTTAAATGCCTTTTCAGTGTGTATTAAATAGTAATTCAGTATGTATTTAACTTCATTCATTCATTGATTGTTTTACTTTTGACTAAGAGGTCAGAGTCCTTGAAGCAAATATTGGTTTAAGCTATTATTTTCATTGTGTTAGAAACACTAAGGAATGGACAGGCCTGAAATTGTCAAACTGTAGCTTGTTGTCAGATTTCCTCTTGCTTTGGATAGGACCTGATTTGATTATGTATCAAAATAATATTTAAAGATATTGCATGCTGTCTCCCAGCTCACATTTTTCCATCTTGACCAGCTGAAAAGATCTTATTATCGTTCCTGGCTGCACATCATGTTTTTGTGTAATAGGTAAAACAGCATTTTACAACATCTTGGTTACCTGTTATGCAGTCTACTCTTTCCTTTTAGTCTCCAACCCATGAACTTCTCCATATAGATTGAAAATATTTCTAGTAACAGTGTAAGGTCAGCTGGTCAGCACTGGGGCTTTGCTGAACAAGCTGAATCCCACAGTGAGAAGAAATTACACAAAGCAAGTAACGTCAGATCTCTGATTCCCTGTTGCACATTGTAGCTAGTCCTATCTTGAACAATCTTGTAGAGTCCTAAGGAGCCTGTAAAATATTCCTGGATCTCTGCCAGATCTGTAATAGGTGCTGTCTGGACTTAGACCATCTGCAGATATTTTTTTACAAGAAATTAGGTAATATATAATATATAGGGCCAGACCCAGCCATGTTCTGCAATAACTGTTTCTAACAGTAGAAACCTTTATGCTTTAGAGTTAGGAGGGCATTATTCTCTTTAAGTTGCATTGAGGAGAAAAGAGGATAGTGAGCAAACTGAAGCAGTTTGTCCAGTTTCAGGTTCTAACTCCTGATTTTCAGAGAGGATTGCTGCCATCACCCTCATGAGGTCGTAAGTGTTTCCCAACTGCTGGTGTTTGGGCAATTTATTTTAACTTCTGACCCTTATTTCTGTGGGCATCATCACAAACTCCTTCCTTCTCCACATCCAGTGGCTTTGCAATGCTGCCACTGCTAATTGAATTCACTGCTCCATTTTTTAATCTGACAAAATATGCAAACTGATGTACTTTTTTTTTTTTCATTAACTGACTGGTTATGTCTGAGTTGGGGTACAAATGACAAACTTTAAGTTAGCATATTGTATATCACATGTTGATGGATATTAATGAGCTCCCTGTTCTCTTAGCCTTGTCACCTCTGATTCATTCATTAAATGAGAAAGCTCCAAAAAATAAAATAAATCCAGAGCAATTTGTTTTCTGCCATCAGAGAGGAGCAATCTCTATCCATCTTTGGAAGAAAATCAACTCAAATCAAGTTTTGTATTTGTCTTATAGGGGATGAAATTATAGCAGATGGTGCTATTTTCAGGACATGGAGTGGCAGATCCTTTCCTGGAGCAGTTGTCTGGGAAATGGAGTGTGGGACTCAGTGCTTTCTGGGGGTCCATGGCCATTGTGGTACTTCCCCTTGTTCCGTGTATTTGCTGCTTCCTGCCCTTGTAGCCCTTCAGAGAGGGGAGTAGGCTGTGTGGTTTGCTCTTTGTAGTTGAGGTGATACATAGAGGTCATGCTAATGGCTGGAGTGATCCAAAACTTTTTTCTTTGTCTCTGCTGCAACACAGTTTACTGGAGGTCCTTGTGACCAAAGACAGGACCTGGGAGCAGAAGCTGGCAGGGGGGGCATGTCTGTCAGTAGCCTGGGCAGCTGTGAGCATGGTTTGAAAAGAGAGAAGCCCCTTCCCTGCCCTGGTGCCCCTGCTGGGGACTGGCCTTTATATCTCAGCATCTGCAACAGCACAGGCAAACGTGTGCAGAGTCAAACACAGACACCATCCCACTAAACTTTTTTTTCCCAGTCACTGCTGACCTTCTTCTAAAGTCTTAGGTGAGGCTAAGGCTTTCTCTGCTTTGCCTTAGCCCAACACTCAGTGTTTTCTGGAAAGCTTGAGCTCAGTCGCAGAGCTGGTCAAAGTATTATTTTTCTCTCTCTAGTTTGGTTTTGCCTGTGAGTCTGTTTGAATACAAGCTGCATTATTAGCAGCTCATATTAACACTATTTGCGACTAATATATTATTTAAGATGAAGATGAGAGTAAGTGATCATGCATTCCCTATACAAGTTATAATTCAAGTGTATTAGATTATTTCCTTGTTTTAAGAGTTTTGATTACTGTGAGATAATGATGTCTTAATGCTATGACTAAAACCCTAAGTAATATGCAAAATAAGTTTTATTTTTTGACTATCCCTCTGATAGACACTCGGCGTGATTTGGAACATAGCCCAAAGTAACAATTCTCATTCAGTGGTGGAAATTTAATTTCACATAACTTTTCAAGGTCACACTAGCTCCATCACTCAGGATTTAAAAAAGAAAAGATGAGGGTGAGCTCATAAAATCGTATTGAAGTCGCATATACAGATTTTTTACATATGTTGGATGACTCCATAAAGTAATTGTAGTGTTTTAGAGATACTGTCATTCTTTACTAGTATTCATAATCAAAATGGGGGGTATCTTAAAAATGTTGTGTTCAAATTCAAAATTCAACCTTTATGGTGCGCCTGTTTTGGATTTGAATCTATTGATGCATAGTATCCACATATCTCTTTACTTTGTTGCATGTCTGCAACTAATCAATAACTTAAGATTTGGCTCTGTTGCATTTTTTTTATAATTCCTCTTTGATAGAATGAAACTTTTGAGAAACACATTATACAGTCTCTCATAGTCCTCAGAAAGGCTTTTCCACTAGATTTCTGAATGATTAGGGAAGATGTTAAAATTAAGACACATTTTCCAAAGACAAATCCTCTGTTAAGACTGTGAACTGTTGCTGTTGGTATTGGGCAGTTTGTGCATTTCAGAGCAGGGTGTGCTCATGCACACACGAGTCTCAGATGGGCACGGGTGTTTTCAGAGGCACAGATGGCAGCTAAGCTGTACAAGTCTTTCTTGGCCCAACCTAGGACCAAATGTTCTGTCACAGCTGTGGGATTAATAACATAGCAGGAAAACTGATCAAATGTTATAAATGAGTCAGTTTTTATCTCTGGGATTCAAATAGAAAAGAGAAATGTCTTTTTGAGTACTGGGACTTCATCTGTTTGACCTGGCTTTTTACCTTCCTTCTGGTGATTGGGAGGAGGTATAGGTTGGTGCAAACTGTAGTTCCATCCACTTTTAGGTATCCTTCTGCAGATGGGGAAGGTCAAGAGAGGTTTTAGTTTAAGGGTAATGGTTCTATTAATTATAATGTTCTGCCCAGTGTTATTTTAATGAAGAGGAATTTCATATGGGAGTGTGAATTTTGTCAGCTGTAGGGGATGTCATCTATATTACCCTTTCTTGAAGAATAACCATGGCTAATGCATGTAAAGTGCTTTGATTAGGGAAGGGGCTAAACTTGGTGCTAAAAAGCACTCTGTGATGGATGTGGCAATGGGTGGAGTGAGTTTTATGAAAGCACTTAGAGACCAACTTCCTTGGACATCACACACCTCATTGCCTTTGCATGCAAATTTCTTCTGCATGAAAACTGAGAAGCAAGGGGGAGTAAGGGCAATTCAGGATCACTCCCTAAATCTCCAAGCAGGGAAGCACAGAAATCTGAGCAATCTGGTGACAGGGGACTGAGTACTAACCCTGCTTTGATTCTGAACATCTCTATAATTGCATAGCTGTCTTTTCAGATGATGTGTGTATAATTCTGCTGTGTCATCTGCATAGTGGTTTAGGGAATTAGAAATAGATTACAGTATTACAGGAGTCAGTCCTGCAAAGATTTATGTGGAACACGTTGCTCTCTTTCATTATGGGGTCATCTATGTCATTCTGTAGGAACAAAATTTGCATTTGTTTTCCTTACTGCAGGAGCAATAGTGAAGAGTATAAGAAAGATACTTAGTAACTGGCGTTCAAGTTTTGTTTCCAAGAAAAACAGGCTTAAGTACTGTGTTTGAAAATGAAATTTTATATTCTGATATTTTCTGTAAATGTGTTTGTACTCCTCACTCTTTTAAAAATTTATTTATTTATTTATTTTAATGGAAAGTAAAACCTGCAGTTTCATTCTGGAGCACAAATCAGTAACTCAAAATTTCAATAACCCAGAAGTTATCTACCTGTCCAGTTAATTCTTCTCTGCAACCCTTTCTAGTCTTCACTGTTCTCCTGCTCCCTCTCTGAAATGCCTGGAGAAAAATAAAAAGCAATACTTTCTCAGGGGTTAATAGAAAATCTGCTCTCCTGACTGTTTCTTTAGCAGAAAGTGCAAGTGAATTTGCTCCTGCGTAGCTCCTGAAAGCGGTGGCATTGAGAAGAAATCAGTCTGACCTCCTGAGTGGGTGCTAGTATTTGTTGGATTTAGCAATCTAGTAAAATGAAACTAATATTTGAAGATGCCCACATCACTTATAATTACCTCGCTGAAAAGAAGTACATAAATCACATGGGAACTCCTTAAGCTATTTTCTTTCTGTGATCTGTTCTGATTGGGGTTTTTTTGTGAAAAACTCTAAGGAAGCTTCAACCTTTGCATAGAGACTTGCTGGTTGCATTGGCTTCCAGGAGGACTCTTTAGCTTCTGAACACAAGTATAATTTACCCTGCATGCCATACCTTTTCTGACCTTGCAAGTTTATGCCCTGTTTTCTGAGCTGGGAATACATCTTCCCCCATGGCCATCTGTCAATTAAGTCCAGTGATTAGCATATGTCAAACTTCTGTGGCTTATAAGGGAGAGGGAAAAATGCTCCAAATGGAAATTGTCATTCCAATGGAGGAAATTTTTAGAAGAGAGTGCCTTTGGTACAGAATTAAAGCATTGCTTTAACTGAAAGTCTCATTAAACTTAAGAACAATGAAAACCTGAAGCAGAAGTGACATTGCTTTCACTCATTTTGTCTGCAGCAGAACTTTGGGGATTGCAGAGCAAAGAGGTGTATTGGTGCATGGCTATCCATGCAGTGACAATAACATGAGATTAATGTGTGTTAGTCATTCAGAAACAAAGTGACTAACATTACTGCTCCCCTGCTCCCCTTGTATGTTGATTCATGTTCTATGAACAATGCTCTCCACTGCACTAGCTGACTTTGATTTCAGACAGACTGTTCACAAAGTTATCTACTTAGCATAACTTTGCCCAGCTGGCAGCATACTCAGAGTGAAGAATATAAAGCTGCTTCTTCTTGTACATGTTTTTGAGTCATTCAGCCTAATAGATTCCAGCAGTGTTCCCAGCTCTTTATAGAGCCAATTAGTGTTAGTGAAAGGTGAAAGCTGCAAAACTCAGGAATTTGTCTTTGAAAAATTGTTGACATTATGTGAATGCTTAGCAGCATCACCCACATAGCAAGTGTGACAGCTGTACACTGGTCTAATTAAGTTTTTCAGGCCAGGTGTGCAAAAACAAAATATCAAAAGCTCATATCATCTTCTAATCTTGTGTTTACCAGTCCTGTGGGCTGGAATTAAAGGGTATCCTTCCTTTATTCTGGACTCTGTCTGATGCCCTCCTTGTTTAATTTGGACATGCCTATTTTACACATTCAGCTGTTGCTATTGGACCACATGTGGCTGCACACACTCAGTGTCTGCCATATCTGTATCATTGGGCAGAAATTCCTATCCTTAATTCATGGATCCTTCACAACAAAACAGAGACTTCTGCAGGGACAGTAGCAGTGAAGTCTTTGATATGACAGAGAATGAGGACTCCACTCAACTCCAGCTTTCCCTGTGGAAAAACATAGTTATACAAGGGGAAAGGACAATGGTGACAGTTTTGAAAAATCGTGCTTAGGGGCAAAGCAAATAGTAACTGGTAATTGTGTGTGTGTCATGTTATCTGTTGTTTAATTATTGCTGTGGAAAGATGCATTACAAACCAGTGTGTGGCACCTTACCTAGACCCAGGAAAGAGTATGGAACAGATTACATGGACAAAAATAAAACAGGTTTTCTCCAAAAGGAATTTTAAACAAAAAGCTAATCAAAATGCACTTTAAAATTGTTACCATTTCAACTCATTCTCTAGGTGTGAGAGATACTATTTATCACTTTGAGTATTTTATCTTGCTTTTTCTGACCTTTTTCAAACCTAAATCCTTCTGAGCATTGGATCTTTAGTACCTGGATTGTTACAGAAGTCCCACATGAACTGTCATGAGCTGAATGCTGTGATGACATGAGTCTGGCATGGCAGCTATAGAGTGACTCTGCATCTACTCAAACACAGTGGAGATTATGTGTGTGTCTCTTATTATATGAGGAGGTCATACACTAAAAATACAAGAAAATAAGTCCTGAAAAAGCTAATTCTTTCAGGAATTTATGTTAGAGTCTTTTTAGCATATCCTGACAAACCTCTGCAAGCTGATAGAAGCAGTGACATAGAAAATCTTAAATACCGTGTTGAATGATAGAAGTACTCATGTATGATTTCTCGTGGTAGATTTAGTTGTGGGGGTTGTTTTGTTGTTGTCTCATGAAGAGATTAGGAAATTAAAATACTATTTTGGAACTCCATCGTTACTCAAAATTTTTATAGACTGAAATGTAAGGGTACTTTCTACCCCTTACTTTCTCACATGCAAGCTCATTGCATCTGAAACAAATTTTGGAAAATCGTTTAGAATGAAGCTGAATCAGTTTGTTTCAGTTCAATGAGTCAGTTGCTTACAGAAACCTTTTTTAAAATATAAAATGTATCTCTTGGAAAAAATGTTTTTTAAGGGGCAGTGCATAAAGACATAATGATTTTTGAGATTTGAGGGGTTTTTTAGCCACCTAAACTTTTCACTGAAAAAAGAAAGTCTTCAGTTGAAGCTATAATAAACTTCCAGTTATAAATGAAAAATATAGTGATGATTGTGCTAGTTGTTGAGCATTAGGTGTGCTTGAAAGCTGAGTGTAGCTTACACTCAAGTATGCTTTCATTATCTTAGACTTCCCTGAAAAAAAAGTTAAGCTCTTCCTGTTAAATATAATGTGTTATTATTAGATGTACAATGAAACCACCTATATGAATGAAAATTGTTGAAACATGCAGTTATTAGTCTGTAACTGTAAATATGTTTTCCCATATTTGAAATAAAAGTTTCTGATTTCTTTATCTGTGCTTTTCTGCATTAGTAATAATCTTTGACTAGTTGTTTCCATGTTTCATGAAATGTTGTAGTTTCTCAAATTAAGTTGCAGTAATTACTGATTTTTGCACTGTCATTTGTGCATTACTCAAGCACCTAATACGTGCTTAATGCTTATATAGAGAACATTTGTCCTCTCTGAAGAGCTGAGTGTAAAAAGGCCTTGATCCTGGGATCACTGAATGATACAGGTAGCTTTTGGTAGATGAGTAATCCCTTCTTGACCAAAGTTCTACTTGCTTATATTTCACTCTCTTGAATTAAGTGAAAAAATGCCAGTGTGTCTTGCCATGAGTCCTAAATGAGAAGTAAAAAGGCTAAATATTTGCATTTATGTTATGTTTACTCTCTTTTCTGTCCACTTAATTTAATCCAAGGTTTAAATCTGCATGTGTTTCGGGGGGAGGACAGGTGGTGATGATTGTTGTTGGTCAGTTGGGTTGGGGTTTGTTTGTTTGGCTTTTTCTGCATACCCTACTGGTCATGGAGACTGAGAGGGATTTTGTTTGGAGGTTTAATTGTTTGAGGTTTTCATCAATTAGTGCATTTCTTTTCCCACACTAATTCACAATATTGAATCCTGCAAATCTATATAGTGGTAAGAAATCTGAGGGAATTTTGTGGCGAACTCTGAGAAGGCAAAATGCCATTGTTGGATGCAAGTTGTCATTCTCCATTCCCTCTTTCCTGAAGAGGGGAAAAGGTGTTTTGTCATTGCCTGTATCAATTGGTAAATTAATAGCTTCTCATCCAGTGTTTTGAATGCAGTAATTAATGTCACTTCAGGTCATGTTTCACAGTTTGGCAACCCTGCAGTTCAGTAATGTTTTGCAGCTGCCTGGAGTCACGGGAAGAGACATGGTGACAGAATGGATAAAAGAGGTTGCTGTTGGTCCTGGCCTGTGTGCTTGCATGCTCTGGATCTCCACTGTGCATAAACACAGTGTGCCCACAGTGAATTGTGTGACTGGAGTGAGCTCCTGTATGCACACACTGTATATAGGCACGTGTGTGTTTGCCTTAGGAAATCCTAGAAGGAAGCGTGGTAGCCTCAGCCTTCCTGCCCTAAGTCAGCGCTGGCATCATCAGGGCCACGGGACTACTGATAACTACTGGCATTATCCATGTGGCTCTCCTGTGTGCTGCTGGCTGCACAGGCTGGCCTGCCTTGCCTATGGAAAGCTTGAGATAGACCTCTGACAGCTCTAAAACAAAACACATAACACGTTTTTGTTAGTGGTGAGAGTAATTATTTTCAATTCAGTTTAAAAAAGGCTTCAAGTAAAAAATATATTAAAAAGTAAAAAAGGTAAGGTCCTGTTTAGCAGTGCAGTTAAGCCCACCCCACGGGCAGGTGTTCTGGAAGGGCACAGACTTGCCATTCTGCTCCTGCATACTCCCAGCATCTCCTTTTCCTGAGGTACTGAAACTCATCCAGATCCTTGGGGGTCAGTTCAGAGGACCTAAACCAGCAGAAAATGTGTGTATGTAGAGTATCTCTCTTCCTTGGACCAATTCATTGTAAGCCCCCCAGCAAAAGGCAAGAGAAGCTGTTAAGGGAAAGGAAGAGGGAAGGTGACAGAGCATGGGAATCCCTTTATTAGTAACAATGGGTCATTATAATGTCAAACTGTACCACTGTAATGATCGTAACTAAAGCAGCGAATGCCCATCGCTGTAACAGATGGTGTTCTGTGATGAGGCATGGGGATGTAAAGGGATAATCCTGTATTTAAAATAAACCTAGTTCTCTTCATAACTCTTATCACAGACCTACTGAGAGGCCTTGAGCAAGCAGCTTCTCACCTCACTGTGTGTTTCTGCAATTAAAGAGACAATCATATTCCCTTCTTATAGACAGCTGCTATTCAGGTGCTTAGCTGTTCTCTGGTAGGGAATATTATGAAAGTAAAACTACAAAGTGCAGCACTCTAAATATGCAAAATTAGTAAAAGATACTAATTTTCTGTACTTCAGTATTGCTTGGACCTACAGGCTTAAAAAGAAAGAAAAAGAAGCTTTCTTTTAATTAAAATTAAAGCTTCATTACTCCTGAGTACATAAGAGCTCAATATGAAACTATCATTGCTATTCAGAACTACCATAATCTATTGCAAGTCATCTGTGAATCATCTCTAATTAACAAGGTGCTCTATTACAGGGCTTTCTGAATAATAGCAGGCTATTCTTTGCTACCCTCTAAGCTAAAGCCTATTAGCTTTTCATTATCTCAATTACTTTTAATATTCTGGAAAAACTGTTTGTGGGGCTTGCCTGATGAAAAACTCCAAAAAGCAAAGTTGGCATGGGAAAATAAGGCCATGAAATTTGCCTCCCAACTCTCTGAGAAGGATTCAGGTTCCCTTAAATATCTAGCAACCAAAGTTGGCGTGAAGTTTTTGTGAAATCTTGATGTACAAGCCATAGACTCACTGTTTATTTTCAGATGGTATCATCAGAAAGTGGGCTCTGGTCCCTGAAGGCTTAGGGCAGTTGCATACCCACTGTCAGATGTACCTATGTATGTTGTTCTTGTGTTTTTCAAACTATGTTTGCCCAATCCTCATGTTGTTGTTAACAGATGTTCTCAGAGGTTTTCTGAAACTTTACAGGAAATTTTCCAAATGTCTCATTTGACTGCCATGTTGTGCATATTTTTAAGAAATACCATTTTAACCAGCTCTGACTCAGAGTGTGCTACTGAGCCACTGGCTTTGAGCCTTCAAAGTTTTAAGAGTGATTCAAGAATTGTACATTTATCTAAGAAATAGTAGATGGTATTATTTATACTGTAATTGCTTAACTTCATTCTATTTCAAATAAAAATCCCCAGGAAGTATCCAAACAAAACTCAAATCAGGGTTAGGGGAAAATTCAGATTTTGCATTAGTGGTTGAGCAGGGGAATTTTCTCACAGCTATATTGGAGTTGTCACCAAAACAAGCACTATTAAGTTTCAAATCAATAGCATGCTGAAAAGATACGGTTATTTATCAAGGGAAGAGAATGGAATCATAGATTAGTTTGGATTGGAAGGCACCTTAAAAATCATATAGTTCCAGCCCTCTGCCATGGGCAGGGGTGCCACCCACTAGGTCAGGTGCCCAGGGACCCATCCAACCTAGCACTGGATGCTTGCAGGGATGAGGGAACCAGAGCTCTGGGCAAGCTCTTCCTGTGTCTCATCACTCTCTGAGTAAAGAATTACCTCCTAACATCTAACCTAAGTAGTCCATCTTTTAATTTAAAACCATTTTGCTTTGTCCCATCACTATCTGCTTATGTAAAAAGTCACTTTCCATCTTTTTTTATTGGCCCTCTTTGGGTCCTGGAAGGCTGCTGTAAGGTCTCCCCAGAGCCTTCTCTTGTCCAGGCTGAACAATCCCAGCTCTCAGCCTTTGCAAGAGAGGTGCTTCAGACCTCTGATCCACTTAGTGGCCCTCCTCTGGACTCACTCCAAGAAACCCATTTCCTTCTTATGCTGGAGGATCCAGAGAGGAGCTCAGGGAGCTTTCTGTCTTTTTGCATTGAGTACACAACAGGTTTAGAAGTCCCAGTGAGAGTATACCACCAAGGAAGTTTCCCGATTAATTTACAGGGCAACAGTGAACTACAAATTTGAAATAATAATGGAAAAATTGAAGAAAATCCTAAAGTACTTCTAATTATTGCTACTACAGAGGCTCCAATAAAAATTCTTCTGTTTATGACATCTACAAAGAAGATAAACATAGACATGGTCAAGTCTAGGACAGGGCTGTGGATTGGGACACAAGCAGGGAGAGATGGTTGAGTGAGAGGAGGTTAAAATCTCACTCTCATTTAGCACAGCCAAGTCAAAACTGTGAGGAGATATGATCACCCTTTTAAAAAATTTGCCTGGAAAGGTGCTAGCATAAGAGTAAAAGATTTTTAGCTGTGGTGCATCTAAGGTAGGCAGTAGAGTGAATAGGATGGTGAGTTTCTAGACAGCCTCCTGATGAGACCAACAAGTACTGAAAACTTAAATAACTGTATGATGATTTTGTGATGGCATTGAAACAACTTCATAGAGTTCAAGAATGTTGTCTGTTGATTGGCTTCCTGTGGTTACATCTGTGTTGCATTTGATAGTGGTTCTCAAATTCACTGAGCAGTGTGCATCAAACACATCCAAGCTGTACAGTTCAGGTCATGCTGCTGGCATTCACACAGGTGTCTGAGACCTGTGGCCCCCAACCTGAACTCAAGTTCTGCATATCTGCTGGCATAAATACTACATACCTACAGAGATCTGTAAGAGGTGCATACTTGTATGTGAAGTTATATGGTTCTGGGAGAACACAGAATTGCCTGACAGGAAAGTATTAGCACCCACAGAAGATTAAATCAGATAAAGGCCAGGAAATGCTGGTCATAAAATCCGTTAAATTGGTGCCAGTTAACACCACTGGAACTTGCAGTCTCAGTTCTAGGAGTCTTACTGCACTCCCAGTGGTTGGGCTTCAGCACTAAAGGGGAGCCCAGTCAGTTCTAGTAGGGTTCTTGGCTTTAAACAGCCCTCTGAATTTCTGCAGTGCAGCTATAGCTTACTCTGTTACCCATTTTGGGATCTTTTTCCTTTTAAACAATCCAAGAACCTTTTATAGATTCAACTCTTTGGAAAGCACATTATCTCAAAGCATAATTCTAAGTTTTGCGTGTTTTTACCCAAATCCCTTTGGCTAGTTTTATAATAAAGAAAAATATTTTAGGACATTTTAAAATGTCCTTTCTATACCAGAGCTGTTATTTTAACCTTTGCTGTGATTGAAAGGATAGTTTGACGTGGCCTGCTCAGTGATTCTAGTTCTGCCAGGCCAGGCAGCTGCAGCATGCCAGTTCTGTGTCTGGGAAGCCAGCAGTGAGTGTTGGCATTACCCATCCCTGCCAACGGAGGAGGCAGAGCCACCTCACAAGCACACACGTTCCTGCCCCCATCAGTGGAAATAATATTGAGTGGGCACAGATATTTGTTTAGTGATTCAGGTGAGAGAACTGAACTGGTTAAAAATTAGCATTCTGGGGTGGTATTTGGACCAGTTTTCCAGTTGGGTTCATTCTGTGGCTATGGGAATATTTGTGCCAATAGAGAGGAAGAAGAAAATGATGGCCTGGAGATGGCAGAGTGAGGCCACAAGTGAAGGCTTCTGCCAGGACTAATGATATTCCTCTAATGAGCCAAGATCTTTTTTGTCTAAAATACGATGAACCTCTACACAGCCTCCAAACCCATGTTTATTTCTGTGAGAAGCAGGTGGCTTTAGCTCCACTCCTCATTCCCATGAAGAGCTTGTTTCAGTTCCTGTTTCCCAGAATCTTTTATAGCTGCACCCATCTTCCAGCAGGTTAACTAGGCCAGGGCTGTTGTATTTTCTTCTTCAGTGAAATTACAGAATCATTGAGCCTAATCATCAACCTGGTACTGCCAGGTCCATGGCTAAACCATGTTCCTAAGTGCCACACTTACATATCTTCTAAGTACTTTGAGGGATGCTGACTCAACCACTTCTCTGGGCAACTTGTTCCCATGCTTGACATTTTTTGTGAAGAAATTTTTCCTAATAGCCAGCCTGAATCTCGCCTGGCAGAGCTTGAGGTCATTTCCTGTTGTCATATTGCCTGGGAGAAGAGACCATACAACCTCCTTTCTTCAAGCTCTTGTGGAGAGCAGTAAAGTCTCCCCTGAGCCTCCTTTTCTTCAGGCTGAACATCCCCAGCTCCCTCAGCCAATCCTCACAGGAGTTATGCTCCTAACCCTTCTCCAGATCTGTTGCTCTTTGGATTCACTCCAACACCTCAATGTCCTTCTTGCCCAAAACATGAACACAGGATTTGAGATGCAGCTTCACCAGGGCCGAGTACAAAGCACTGCCCTCATCCTGGTGGTCACACTGTTCTTGCTAGAAGCCAGAATGCCATGGCTCTTCTTGGCCACCTGGGCACACGCTGGCTGATGACCACTGCAACAGGTCAGCACTGCCCCCTGATTTGGTGTCACTTGATGCAAACTTGATGGGGGTGCACTCAATCCCCTCATCCAGATTATCAGTAAAGATATTAAACAGAATTAGCCCCAATACTGAGCCGTGGGAGACACCACTGGTGACCAGACACCAGCTGGATGTTTCAACTCTGATGTTTCCCATGTATGACCATGACTCCAGAAGCCAAAAGATTTTAAAACTTTGTGTGCTCAAAGACACACGGTAACGTTTCAAAATTCAGCCATGCTGCTAAAATGATTTCTTTCCATCTATTACCAGTTTAAGTGTTACTACATCACAGGTACAGCCCCTTAGAATACCCCTTTATGATTTGTTCTCTCTCATATTTCTTCTTGCATATTTTTGGATCTTCTGAAGTCCAGCGATGTGCCATAAAATATTCCCTAAAAATCAAGGAAGCAATCTTCTTTTCAAGCTGAAGTTTTGCTTTTTAAAATTTTTTAATTTTTTTATTATTTCAACTTTGTTGAGTTAAGAGGCATGAGTCACATGTTTGAAGAGAAGATCTGGGGAATAGGAAGTAAGAAGAGATGAGGTGAGGACTCTGGTGTGAAGGAAGAGACAAAATATATAAATATTAACAACATAGTAAAATCACCCTGGAAAAAAATTAAGCATTTTTCAGTCCCCAAGACATACAATAGCAAGGCTCTGCTGTACCTTTTTGAAATCCTCCTTGATGTCCTTGCTTGCAGTTCCTAAGCAGCCCAGCTGGACTAAGATGCCCTTGAAAAGCTTTTAGGAGGCTGTAAAAATTCTCTTTTGTCTGTGATGATGGGAGGGAGAACCTTGTTACAAGTCTGTGTAGTAGTTGCATTATTTGTTCTTCCTATCTGACATTTTCTCCTTTGGGATTTGAAGCAAAACAACCACCTCAGTCTCCTAATTGGTAGATGCTCTGCCCCACATCACTGTGCATTGTAAGCTTTCATATGTTTCAGATGGTAAAGGAAGTATCAGAATATGAAATCAGATCACAGCACTGTATTAGGGCAAAGGTGTCACATTCCAGTGAATGTTTATCATGTGAATTACACACTATCCACTGCAAACTTTATGAATTTGAGATAACTGCTTTGTGACATTAATAGAAGTTTGTGGTTCAAAGGTAAGTGGTTCTTACAGGATTTTTGATTGGTTCAAAAAAACCCATTGGAGTCAAGTATCAACATTGCTAGTGAAGTAACAAGTTTAATATTTTTGTTAAAAGATGTTTCATTTTGTTTGAAGACTGTCACTATGTTTAGGTAGACAGTATCACTTGGGAAGAATTTTATAACACCTTGACCACAAGTGTACATCTTCCCTGTACAGTGAAGCATATGAATAAGTATTTGAATCTTTATTAAATAGTATGGCTTACTTTATGATAGAATTAATTGCACACTTTAATCTCAAGCTGATGAAAAAATAAAACTGCCAGTTTTGTGTTGTGCATATGGGGAGTTAGGTTCTTCTTTTGTTTGTGTTATACATAGTGTTGCTTATTTGTCTTATGTTAAGGTTATTTCAGGATTTGAAAAGATTTATGAAATTCACAGAAAGATGTCAGAGGATTAAATTAATTTAATATGATGAGCTGCCATTTTTTTCCATTAGGTTAATCAAGAATTTGGATGTTGAATATTCCACATGTGCTCTTTATAACTAATTTTGCACACTTGTTAGATGAGTAGGAAGACATATACAAGATGTTGAAATTCCTTGCAGCTATTTGTTGGTGCATCAGCCAGGAAGACTCACTTCCAGTGTGGGCAGGCTCAGTTATGCAGGAAGAAGCTCATTCACTTCCTGCTGCCTGGTGACTTAGGTGAGAGAAGTGACACGGCACTTAAAAGAAGGTGATACTTTCTGTATCTGAAATTAAATAAGGAAGAGGTCATCTAACATACTAAGTATATCCAAATAATAGAGTAGTCTTGTGACAAGAATCAGTCCTAAACCAAGGTATTTTATAGTTTGTCTTTCTTGCCTTTACTCTTCAGCGGAAAATAGGACCTTGGACTATATTGATCTGGATGAATTAAGAAATCATCATGTCTCTTGGTGATTACCAAATGGAATCTAACTAACTTTTTAGGGTTAAAATGATATTGTATTTTTTTCCAATTTCACACTTCCTGTGTTGCTGTATTAGACACATTAGACACAGAATTTAGGCCTTTTTTTTCTGACTGTTTCTTCAGCTTCTGTTTCAAAAACAGGCAGGGATAGATGTGCCTGTAGTTCTGGAGTTAAGTACTGTCACTATATTTATTTGTCTAAAAAGCCATCCAAGTCCAACAAGAAGGAAATAAATGCTAAAGATTTCAAGAGTGATTAATGATTTTTATTTACAGATCTCATTTTTGTTGTGTCTAACATGGGGTATGTGTTCATACAGCCTTAAGCCCAATTTTCAGTGTGTTAGGTGTGTAATATATTTTGAAAATATTCCATGTGTCATTTGTCCTGCTAGATGCAATGCCTACCAAGGTAAATTTGCATGTCCTACTGGTTTATTCTTTGACATTACTCACAATTAATCTGTTTCTGTAAATAAATCTCGCAAATATGTGACAGCCTTCAACTAAAATTTCAGCTGTGAAACACAATATCAATCATTGTGTTACCTCTGAAAGAGCTGTCATGCAGTGGCAGAATACTGCCACTACACCCATTTTATGGAAGGAGATTTGAATGAGTGTTTTTTCTCTGCATTGTAGTGCAGGTTCAAACCTTTAAGGTCCGAGTTTATGTGCCCACTTGTCAGACTGCACTCTGTCTTCTTTCTGGCTGAAAATATCAGGAGGTATTTTCTTCACTGGGGACAGGAGATGCCAGTTGGGAAGAATAAGAGGAAATAGTGCAATCAGTACCCCCATTCTGGTAGAGGATCCAAGATGTGGCTGGATTTTGTACAAGCCCTGGATATAGGCAAAGCTAGAGAGTTTAAGGTTCTTGAAGGTCATACAAATAGTTTCAGATATTAATGAAGGATATTAATTCAGGTCACTCAATTCAACTAAATATGATTCTTTTGCATACCTCATTAGCTTTTGTACCTCACATGTGTGGTTTTATTAAATAATTAAAAGGAAAAAAAAAAACCTAAAACTGGTGAATAAAATTTGCAAGCCCCATTATGCACTTTTCTGTTTCTCAGAGTTTCAATGGCAAACAGTGGTCTGGCTTTTTCTGCTCACTGCAGTGTCAGCTTGCTCTGTCAATGATTACTAGAAGTAGAAATACTACTGGGTAGAAATTACTGGGTGCTCCAGTAAATGTTCCATGCACTATTTCTCCTGTTAGGTGTAGGGTATGTTTCAGAGCCTACTAAGGAAAAATTGCTTATTAGCAGATTTTTAACAAATGCCTCTCCTTTTAATATTGTTCATGGCTAGTCTGAATAAACAGCAAACATATGCTGTGCATAATGAAATTCTTCCATCCAGTTTTCTATTGTATAATGTTTGCTCAAAATGATATTCATGAATATTCATGTGATAAGGCCATTCATGCTTCAGTTCCTGAGTAGCATCCTTCCTTCCAGAAAACTTCCAGTCCTTTGTAGGAGAACAGTATGACCTTCTGATTGTCCAAAGGAAAGAAAGCAGAATTGTATCTTCGGCAATCTCCTTCACGTTGGAGTAGAAGCTTATGTAAAGGAAACTGGATTTTTGGGTTCTTAGTCTTATATTTCCATCTAAGCGACCAAAATCCAGCAAGACCAGTATATAGCATCAACCAAGAGTGTAAAATGCTCAGTGACACTGCTAAAAAGCAAAAAAAGAAAATTGAGGCTGATACTCTTCCATGCAGATTGCTAGACCTCATAATCTCCATCCTGAAAGTAATCTACAGCTGACTGATGTGTGTGTGGCCAGTGAAGCTGTTGCATGTTCCTGTGAGTCTGTGAGAAGCAAAGGACATATGGGAGCAGTCAATACAGCAGCTGTGACACCTGCTAATCTGATGTTCCAGCACTAACACAAGATGCTTCTGTGAGAGTTAAAATGTCTGTCATCTGGTGAAAACTCAATCAAATATTGTTTTCTTATTTCCGGAACTATTATTTCTGTACCACTCCCAGTTCTCCCTGCACAAATAAGAATAAGCCACACGTCCTCATAGTGCAGCTCATTTGGTAGTCTGAAAGTAACACTATAATCATGTGACTGGTGGGTGCTTAGGAGGGATTGAGGAAGATTTTTACGCAACTGAACCAAGGAGACANTGGTAGTCTGAAAGTAACACTATAGTGCTTAGGAGGAATTGAGGAAGATTTTTAGGCAACTGAACCAAGGAGACCCAGTGGTATGAAGCTGTGTCAGGGGAGATTTAGCTTGTTGTTAGGAAAAGGTTTTATAGCCAGAGGGTGGTTGGGCGCTGGAACAGCCTCCTCAAGGGAGGGGTCACAGCACCAACCTGACAGAATTAAGATGCATTTGGGCAATGCTCTCAGGCACATGGTGGAATTCTTGGGGCTGTCACATGCAGGGCCAGGAGTTGGGCTCAGTAATCTTTGTGGGTCCCTTCCAACTCAGGATATTGTTCTGCTCCAGCATGGCACAGAGATGGTTCATCCTCTTAGTGCCACTGTGTAATTTTTTTTTAATCTTACTGTTGCTGTAATCTATTGAAAACTTTTCAGGACTTTTGTCTCCATCTAAGCTACTTGCATCTCTGCAAAATAAAGATTTCAAATCTATTTAAAACTTATGTTGATGCCCACTTTTAGGAATGTTAGAAGATGTTGAATGGATTCCACTAAGTGGAATATTACCATATCAAGCAAAACAGGTCTTTTTAAAGTCACTCTCCTGTGGTTGACACACTTCTATTATACTAGTTACTCTTCATATAATTGCCAGTGTGTTGGATGATGCTTTTACACAGATGTGGGTATGAGAAGTACTCTGCTTTTGCTTTCAGGTTATAAGTGCAAGATTAAATAGGCATTGTAGGGCTGTTATGTTTCTCTTGGAATTAGAGAACACTGTGTCCAAGGAGCCTGTGTCCTGCCAGTTCATCAGACCCACTTTGCTTTCTCCTTCCTTCTAAGCAGTAATCCTAATTTGCAAGATATCTGAAGGGGTCTGCACCTCCACTGGAATAATACGTATACAGAAAAGGATCAAAATTGCTTGTGATACACAGCCAGGAGGTGAGAAAAAGTGGAAAAAGCACTTTCTTTTCTGCCTATTCCCTTGTATCCCCATCCAGCCAACATGGTTGATCACTCATTAATGCTGGTGAGAAATGGCAAGTCAGTGCATGTGTTCTGCAGTGCTGGTAGAGCAGTGTGCCTTTTTGAGAGAGAAAACTCCAGTCAAGTAGGTGTGTGCTAAATAGCACAAGGTACCTAACTATGTACAGCAGCTAGAAAGGCTGAGACCCACAGTGCTGTAATGAGAACAAAGCCCAAGCACTTCTTTGGGCAAAGCCCATCATATATTATTGAAAGAAACATCAGTAAGAAAAATAGCCACCTTATGTATTCACTGAGGAAACAAAAGCCATATGGCAATTTGTCCAGCATTCAAGATGAGGAAACAGCCGTCACTGAAAGAGTCATATACAATCTAACCACCGGGGGGAAAGTGGTGTTTCTTACTCAGCTAATTGGTGTCTCTTGGAAACATCTGCTCTTGTTCCTGAGTTTCTTTGATGAGAGCATAAATGGCACTGTGTAATTCACCTTTTCTGTAGCATTGTCTCTTGGGCCTCTGTTGTGGGAATCTCATTTTCCTTTTCTCTGCATGTTGTGTTCTGATAATCTTATTTGTTCTATCTGTGGTGCCTCTGCTTCTGATGCTTTCTTATTTCTCTCTGGATTTTTTTCTGGCTTTCTGATGGACTTACTGAGGAAGGACTGGTAATACTGATTGCATTTGCAAGGAAGATACCATCAATTCAGTTTTTACTTTTACAGTGATCAATTTGCTCAAGTAGCAGAGTCATCCTAGGTTTGCTCATAAATTGTTGATTCACATAAAAAAATACAAGGCCTAATTTTGACATAGGGCCTGATGTTCTGTGTAATACTGTAACACAAAATTTCTCTTGGTAATTGTATCATCCAGTTTGTGGTAGATATCTTGGACTTGCGTATTCTATCATTTAGAAAATTGATGAGTCATCTGGCATTGGCTACTGGCATCCTTCTCACTGGAGTGCTGTTCAGGCTGTTATGCTGCCCCCTGTTAATTTGCATAGTCTGGGTCCTTCAGTGTGTTACTGCTCTTGGTATGGCCCATCTGTACATATGAGGAAAGGACCTTTGGCTTTCCTTAGATATTAATTGGGAGTTCTCCATTTATCTTTTAAAAACTCAAACCTATGTAACATCTAATTTTGGTGATTCCTGTTGGAGACTTTGCCTGGAATCCTGGCTATGAGCTTTTCAGTTTGGGGGTTTTTTTTAGCCTTTTTCCAGCTGAAGTAACCTTTCTTTTGCTATTAAGCTCACTGGGAGGAGGGGCAGCCATGATATTGTATTAATTTATTTTGTGTTACACCATAGATGATTCCAATTTTAAAAAGCATATTTCAGAATACAGATGAGTATTACTGGTTGATGCCAATGTGTCATATGTCCCGTCCACCATTTTTTTTTGTTTATTGTTGTCTTAAACAGTGACATTTGGAGATTTTTTCTCCATCAAGTGCCTCAGCAGTTAAAATTGCTCAAAGATAAATAATTTAAAGACATGAATTTCTAAGTGCAGTTAATATTTCACATTGTATGTTGATCTGACAGTAGTATGTTTATAAATGTTATTTTGAATGTTCCAATTTAATTGAATTTATTTTTTGGCTGGTGCCTTTTTTTAAGAACCACTGTGTAAAGTGGTTATTGTCTGTCTTATGTGAAAGTTTGAGCTAATGTTTTTGATGTCCCTTATTTGTTTTTCTGAAGAAAAATTAAGTTCAATGTCTTGAAGCATGCCACATGTAACTTTAGAATTTGCTTTTCACGTATCTGTCCTTATGCTTTAATTTTGCATGCCCATGTATTTTATTTTATGCATTTGTATATTTTTATGTACACTTTTAATGTAAATTTTGCATCTCAGGTGCTTTTGCTTTTTTGCAAAAGTTGGAATGTATTCTGCAATATACCTGCTGCTCTGCTGCCCAGTAGAGCGAAGGTGGTTGGTTGTCCTGTATTTAATCCTTAATCACCTGTCTGAAAGCCAAGTAAGAAAACAAGAAGAGCATGACTATTTCCATGCTTGTGTCATGTCAGGGATGTAAGAGAGTTACTTCCTATTCCTGGGCATGGTGCTCAGTGTTATAGTCTAACCTTTAGCAAACAAGGCTAGTTTTTGCTCTGATGTGCACAATAAATTGCCAATATATTGTGATGCATTAAAAAAAATATTGTTGTGGTAAAGAACAAAATTCTGAATATAATAAGTGTACCTGGTAGTTAAGTATTAAATCATGGCCTGTGTAATTTTATTGGAAGTTTTATTACAGTGCAGTCATGTTTAATGCAAGTCCTTGTATGTGAAATCACCACCAGTGTAATGAGAAGGGAAAGCTGTGATAAATCTGTCAGTGTAAATAGTAGCAGGCACTCATATACTTCATATTATTACACACAGCTTTTGTATTCAAATCTGGGAAATTATCACCTCCTCTGCATTAATAAAGATGTCAGTGATCAGGGATGTGTCGGTGACGGGAAGGGTTCAGGGACCTTACCCTGGACTTGTCTGGTTGCTATTTAAGGCTCAAGTGGCTTACACAGGTGGGAAGGCTGCCAAAAGCCTTTGCCAGCACAAAGCCTGGTCCAGCTTGTGCCAGGACACTTCTTTGCCAGGGAAAAGGCAGGACAGAAGAAGCAGCAGCAGCAGCTGTGTGGTGTGACAAGACAGGTGAGCAGGAGGTCAAGTAATCAGCTGAGTGCCTGAGGCCTTTGTGACACTGCAGATTTTACTGCAGCAAGGTTGTCAGGAGACACAAAACTTGACTAGAGAGGCTGCATCAGCAAGTAATTTTGGCATTGACCAACTAAATTGACTTTTAGCCTATTCATTGTTTTGCCTGTGTATAGGTGTACCTACACATGCCTGAGGTTTTCTTCTTGGACACTTGCCTCTGCTCCAGGATCTTTAGTTGGGGAAACAAGGGAACTGTAATGGCAAAGTGCTCCTAGGTTTGACGTGGCTTGCACTGGGGCAGCACAGTGAAAGCAACCCCCAAAGGTGTTTTTGTTGCAAACCAAGAGAATTAGAGAAGCAATCAGAAGGCATGCTGTGAAGGGATAAGGAAAAAGCAGACTGTCCAGCCTGTCACTGTGAAACAGTTACCTTAGGCTGGGGTAGCACCAGGGTCCAGGCATAGTAGAGTCAGGCTCTCTGAGATTATGGAGCCCAACACAAATGGCAGCTTCTCCAATCTAGCCTCCTTTTAAATTAAACTATAAATGCTATTTTTTGTCCTTGTTAATACTTCTCTAGGTGCGAATAGACCACGGCAAGCTTTAGGCAGAAGAATGGGACAGAGAACCTGAGGAAAAAAGCAGATACTGATAGGCTTTGCTATCCAAAGTAGTTCACAGCAGAGCCCAGATATGCAAGTAAAGCAAAATGCATCTCTCTTTTAGAGCAGATGGACCTGAGAGGTGGTGTCATTTAATTTCCAAGACTTCTCAGGCTGTAGTGATGTCCGCTCTCCCTGGGCTTATTTATCTCAGTCATTAATAAGTCATCAGAGTAATTCCCTTTTCATGTGAGGTTATGGGAGAAAGGCATGTCTGGGTGCTCCTTAGTAGTCAGAAAGGGAAGGCTGCCATGGAAAAGGAGCCTGAACTGTGTGCAATAGGCAGAGAAAGCTCTTTGGTCTTTGGAACACACTGAGATTCATTAGTTTTTGAAGAAAAGCTGAAAAATGTGTTTTTGTTGTGGGGAGGTGGGGGTGCAGCTGTAAGTCTGCATGCTTGCCATGCAGCTCAAAATTACAGCCCGTAAATAGATGTACATACTTAACCTCCTAGAAGGGCTGTAGCTCCCTGCTGAAGTACAATAAGAATAGTAATACTTACCATTTAGAGTGTGCTTTCTATTTTCAGAGCTGTGCCAGCGTTAGGTATTACAATGTAAAGCGGGCGGCTGATTGTGAAGAGGATGGTGAGCTTTTCAATTTCGGGGGCGGGGGGACATAGTGTTATTTTGCACACTCCCCTGAATAAAAGGAGATTCAAACCCTTCTATTCTGGCAGTGGGGGCACGACATCTTTCAGCTTTCTTCCAGGAGCGACTCTCACAGGGGAGCTGATTTCTTCTCGGATCTGACCACCACAGCCCTCAGTAATTATAGCAGCGTCTGAATTCTGAGTTAAAAACAGAAGTGCAGCATGTGCCTATTCCCCATGTGATTCAGAAAGCAGGAAATTGAAAGAGCCTGACTGAGAGGAGAGGGAGCGCAGAGCAATAGACACATCCAATATTTGTCTGAAACCTGCTACGCCTGGGACGCAGGAGCTGTCATCTGCCGGCGCTGATTCTGCGTGCAGCCCGAGCAGAGCCTGATTGGGCGTAGTGGGACCGAGGGCGAGCGGGAGAGGCGGCGGGGACCGAGTTGGGCTCGGCGCACCGAAATGTAAACAGCGCGGAGCGACGGGGGCGCGGCGCCTTCGTGCTCCGAGCAGCGGGCAGCTCCCGGGCTGCCCCGGCTCCGGCAGGGAAAATAGCCCTGCCCGGCCACATGAGCAGAACCGGGAGCTCCGGAGCATCTCCAGCCTGTGGATATAAACAGGGGGCAATCGGGATGCGCTAGCTCTCCGCGCCCGCGGCTCCTTCGTGCTCCGCGCCGCGGCTGGGACAGGGCGATGGACATGAACATGAAGAAGTTCACAGTGCGTCGCTTCTTCTCGGTCTACCTCCGCAAGAAGTCTCGGTCAAAGAGCTCGAGCCTAAGTAGATTTGAGGTAAAATTCGCCTTAACTTTGTTAAATGTAGCAAATGCTGTTAGGCGCAGGTAGCAGAGGTGCGAGAGAATGCCTGCATTTAACTGATGTGATAAGTAGTTAGAGGCGCTCTTTCCCCGGAGGTGGTGATGCTCGCACCTAATGTTCTTTGTTTCAGTGTAATTCAGTGCTTTTTCTCGGTAGTATTCAATACGTTGCGTAATATATTTAGTGTGTTGCCAAGAGTCCTTTTATCAGCTTTGCAGGGGAGGAGGGAGCTGGTTCAGGACATCATGAAGTTGTAGGAAATAATTACGGATCCACTTAAATTAGCACAAATGACACCATAGTTTGAAATAGCCTCATATTTTAGTCTTCCCCTGCATGCATACCATTCTTTCTTAGTACTAGGTTTCCAAAAAATCAATCAATTTGCTAGTGCCTTTCATACATATGTGATATGTTAGACAGGGATTCCCTTGATTATTTCTCCATAGGTTCTCATGTTTGCACATATTTTTTGCATTTATCTTCTCTCCCATGCATCTCTCCTGGTATTTTTTTATTTACTTTGTTTCAGAAGAAGTTGTTCTTTAGGAGCTGGGGGGACAATGTCAAATTAAACCTTTCATGGTTTAGCGGTGTGGGGAGCTGAAGGCAGTTCAAGTAGGAGGTATTAGCAAATTGGAATGTGTGAATGGGTTAGAACCCGGATTTCTGCCTGCCTTCCTCAAACCATTGTTCTTCAGCCCTGTATTTGGAGCTGTGAATAGTCGGCAGGATGTGAGATCAATTGAATAGATGTCAGTTATATTTATGTTGTTCACTTTATCATTGCAGATGATCTGCAACCTCTGCATTAAAATAGAGGTAGATGGGGCCTGATTCCCTTCTGTCTCAAATTTATTTTGTGCTGGTGTACTTCAAGTGACCTCTGAGGAGTTACTCTGATTTGCACTGGTACTCCCAGGAGGAGGATTAGTCTCATGCTGTGTGAATACATTTTGAAATGTTATTCCCTTCGTGTCCTATTTAAAGCACCAGGTAATTGTTTGAACATAAAGTTCTTCATGTGTCATTGCTTAAACAGGACATGCTGAAAAGCTAAGGTTTTGACCTGTGTGTTTTGTTGGCTTTTATTTTCTTTCCTAACTATTTAAAATCAACTTTCTTGAAAAATGATCATATGAATTTTTACTTCTATCATCAAGCGAACATGCTATGCATTTAAAACAAACTTATAACTCCCTCCTTGGGACAGTTGCATCCCAGTAGGACTGAGGGGAGAGATGGGGATACCTTTCCATTCCCAATTGTGTAGTCAGAATCACGGAGTTTAAGCTAGAATAAATGTTCCTTGTAACACATTTTAAATTCTCTAAGCCCATGCTCCAGCAGACACAACAGGAAGTAGACCTGGAGTTATGTGGAGGAGTTGTGAGACAAATGAATGTCCTCACAGGCCACCAGTGTCAGGATGGGATGTTAGGAGGGGAGTTGGTTTGGAGAGAGCAGAGCTCCTCCAGACCTCATAACTATTCATTTGACAGTGCCATATTCAGGAGAAACGGATTCCACCATGCTAATTATATAATTTACTGGATAATCTGGTGTGAATGATCAATGTGAATGATCAGTACAACTCAGAATTTGTATCAGGCTAGACTCTTGCTTTGCTTCCAAAAGAAAAAAAAAAATAAAAAAGAAAGGAAAAGTCTTTGCAATCCCTTGGACCAGCAGTGTTAGATTTACTGGACTTTCTCAATAATTATGAAATAGTTTTTCATTCCCTCATGTGAGTTGTATTATAATGATTTTTTTTTCCTGATTTTAAATAACTTGCTTCAAGAGTCAACCTGATACATATCCTGTCACACATGTATCTTCAGAGCATTTCATCCACTTTCTCCTTTCTTCCGTGGCTTGTCAGTAATGACCAACTTCATGCAAAGTGACTCAGTATTCTAATGGAGTGGAGAATAGGGGCTGTTCCAGCTATGAAGAAAAAAATGTTCATAAAATCTGTTCTGCTATTTAAGTGTGAAAATCATCAGAGATGTTTCTTCTTTGGGCAGGGGGCGATGACCAAACATGAACATCAAGTCTCCTCTATAGTTTTCATTCCTGGGTACTTCTGTGTATAGATTTGTAATTGCAGGCTAACAAGTGCTTATCAGACAAACAAAGTGTGAGGAAGCCTGTTGTTAGATGGTTTTTTAGAAGTGAGAATATTCTTCATCCTAGTAGGTAGATATTTTTTGAGATGCAGTAAAAAGGTACAGGTTGTTGCATCATGGAATGAGTAAAAGTAAAATATAGGAAAGAAATTTGGAAAAAACACATGGGGCATTGCTTTGCTTAGTGTGCATTAGCTAATGTACCTGGCAGAAATTGTGTGGCACGATGTCATTTGAAATTTGGAAGGGAATTGTTTTTACTGGGTTGTGTGGAGTTTTTGTTATGTTGTTCTTTTTGCAAGCTGGGAACGAGGGCTGAGGCTTTTAAGATAGATACTCCTAGGCTCAAGCATTTAATATATTTAAAATATCACTATTAGAGTAGATTCAAAAATAATACAATATTAGTTATTAATATAATGATTAATTACTTTTTCTACCGTGGTATTCTACACTTCAGATTCACTTGTAAAGAGAGCCATAGCTTACAGGGCTGGGATGCAGCTGAAGTAAAGGATTTAGCAAATCACGGCTCGTAACCTGACCTTTACTTGATTGTTTCAGATGCCAATGTCATTGCTTTACCTGAAACAACAAGATCATTACCTTGTGTAAATAGCTGGGTTTCACATTTTGTCCTGCTAAAAGAGGCAGAGTGCACTCTGGTAAATGAGATGGTATTAGGGTTTCATTTCATCTTGCCTAAAATGCACACCCTTTTTATTATTCTGGAAAAGCTTGGCTGAAATTTGAATTTATTTGGCTACAGTTTAGGGGTTTCAGTTGATATTATTTTTCAGTATGGCCTGCATTGCCCTTCATTTAAAAGGCATCCAGTGATGTAGTTTTATTGAATGTGCAGAGCCAAGTTTTGCCCTTCTGCATGCACAGAGTTCTGATTGAAGTCAGCTGAAAATCCAGCAAACTCAATGGGAACTGCATGTGTGCATCTGAGAAAGGGCTTTGTTTATGGTTCTTGCTGAGTGTTGATGAACATGAATGTGAAACCATCAGGATAAAGTACACACAGTGGGGATCTGCTAAAGACTTTTGAGACCCAGTGGAATGCATCTTATGGCAGTGAGCAATAGTCCTTGATTTATAAATCAGAATTTAAATATGCCATTGGAATAAGCTAGGAAATACCTAAGCATATAAAGAATTTGATAATATTTATTCCAATGATTCAGGAGCGTCTTTTCTTTTGAGAAAACAACCAATTAACACATTGCCTTTTATTCTTTTTGGAGATGTTTCTGACTTGTATTCCTGACATATTTTTAATTCATTATTCTTACACTTTAATTCTTCTAATTCCTTTTTAGTCTTACTGGTAATGATGAATCCAGATTATGTCTGATCTATGTATGGGGCTTAGAGCCTGGCAGAGTTCTTTGAAATTAGAATTAATTTGGAGCCTGGTGTGCCTCGGCATGGCCAGTTTGAGAGGCAGGATCTCCTGTGGATGATTCAAGTGGGTCCTCCTTTGGTTCCAGCGCTTGCACGTCGGAAATGGAAAGGAGCCTTTGCAGGCTTGTAAGTAGTAGTGCAGAAGGACTGGTACTGGCTTTGTAATAGTTTGTTACAAGAGATTTTTGGTTCTAATCTTAGGCTCTGAGTCTGATTTCTACAAGCTCAAGTTACAGCAGCCTTAGGAAAGAGCCCAGAAAATGCTGAGCTAGACTGCTCCTTTTCCACAGTGGGCTGGAGCAGCAAAGCTTCACTTGCAAGCGCTTGTGAATTCTTCTGCACTTGTGAAAAGAGCAATTTTGTTCCTTATCAGGAGTATGTCCTTTATTCTGTCTTTTTTATTATTATTATTTTTATAGTTACTCGCTTGATAGAGGAATAAAGTCTTTCTGTCAAATGTTAGCCAGAATAAAGGCAAGTTAAAGAAAGGAAATGGGGATTATCAGCCCAAGAACATCTCTGCAAGGTGTAAGTCCTGAGGCAGCTTTAGTTTTTATTTTTTTTTCCCCATGGTAATGATCATCTTTGTGGTGTTTTCAGCAGAAGGTACCAACACTCTTGTAATGTCTGACTTCCCCCAGCTGCAGGCAAGACTTTTATGAGGAAATGCTGCAGTTCTTGTAGCACAGCTTGCTGTGGGGAAGGGAGGCAGGGAGGGAGAGAGCAAGAGCAGACGGAGCATGTAGTCCTCAGGTCACTTGAGGAGCCAGGAAAGCCATTTTTCAGGCTCATTTTGACAACTTGCTGTGTCATTACAGATGGTTCAGACCTTTATGCTTTGCATTTCCCATTTGAAAAAAGGAAAGTTATGATAAATATTTACATCCTTTGATACTATTCTACCTATTTGCATTGGTTTTGGGAGCAATACTCATATGTGTACACTTTCATGATAAAGGAATTGCTCCCAATTCCCCAACTGCTTCTGACTTTATCCCAGATAAAGTCTCTTGTGCCTCAGGCTTGATATGTGCTCCTTCCAATAAGCTTCAAATTAACTGCTGAGGTACAGAAAGGGAAGATTAAGCAGGTAGATGTAGGGATAACTTGTACACAGGAAAATCACAGAAAATTGGGACTGGAAGGCATCTAAGAACCCTTAATCTGGACTCCTCTTCCTCCTTAGGCAGCATCAGCTATATCTCAACTCTTCCACTCAAGGCATTTTTCTAACCTCTTATTGAAAGCCTACAGTGATAAATGCCCTTAACCTCTGTATGTGGTATATTTTGCATCATTATCCTTAGCATCTGAGGGTTTTCCTAATATCTAACACAAGTTTTCTTAAGGCAGTTTAAGCCTGTGTCTTCTTGTCCTCCCATTGCAACTGTGAAGAGGAGTTTCCTTTGCAGCAGGATTTTTATGCATTTGAAAGCTGTTCAGGACCCTTTCCTCAGTCTTTTCTGCTAGGGTGGGAAAAATGTCTTATCTTTCTGAAAGTTAGGGACTTCCAGGAACAAGACTCTGGGCCAGTTATAGAGACATTGTTAGGGAGTATCTCTTTGGTTTTTGTATGCTAATTGTCCCTTGTAAAAATCTATTATCTCAAAGGCCCCTACCCTGCCAAAGACCAATCCAAATTGTCATTTTATGCTCCATTTCCACCATTTCAGTGTCTGCATGATTCCTTGATCTGATGGTATTTGGCATCCAAGCCAGTGCTGACAGAGTTTATCCATGGGTTCTGGTGTCAGATGAATTCTGATGCAGATCACACAACTAAAGGCAGGCTCTGGTCACACAGCCAGGGTACACAAATGTTTGGGCATAGAGCCTACAAGCCAATGATGGAATGACTGAAAGGGAGAGAGGGCAGTGCCCTTCCACTCTCTGAGCCAGGCACTGTCCTGGTTCCCTGTGCCTGGAACATCTGTGTGTGGGTGTACAGGAGATGAACCTCAGGGACTGGCTGGAACCTGTGGGCAGCTGAGCCCCTGCCTAGCATTTATTTGGAGTAATGTAGCTTTATGCAAGTGAAAAACGTGTAATTTTATTTTAAGTTTTAGCTCATAGTATGATGTCCTGTCTGACCCTGTGGCACAAGAAGTCTGTTCTCAGAGGGTTTAGCTCTCCTACATCTATTTTTATTAGTAGTAGCATTTGCTTCATGCCTTTTCCTGCTAGTCTCAGGAGAAGATTCCTTTTGTGTGTGCTTTCTGTATGTGTCCTCACAGGTAACTAGAAGTATTTCTGAAGACAGAAATCAGAGCAAAACCCTCCTTATGTTGATTTGCCAGTTACTGAAGCACAAATGCTTTTCATGTAAATATTTGCTAGTCATTTCCTTTTGTTCACGTAACAAGAATTACTGTCCCAGTTCAGCAAGGATTCAGGAAAAGTATTTGCTGTTATTGAGGACTCCTAGTATTTCAGAGAAGCAGCAGTTGGTTCTGCACACAGGACACACTCTGTGTGTGTGTGTTACCATCAGCTCTTACAAAGTACAGTTTTACTTCCTGGAGAACAAAGTTTCAGCAAATGAAAAAGAGCAATCAGATCACTAAATCTGCCTTGAAAATAGTTTCTGACACTGAGGATGTGTAAGGAAGCAAGTGAGCCATCCACTCAAGGTCCTTGCACGGCAGCTACAATTCACACTCAGGGAAGTGCCTTCCAAGCAGCTTGGGGTGCACATTCCCTCAGTGAGTGCATGGATGGTGATGGGGTAGCCACAGCATGGCTTTGGAAGACTTTGAAGGGAGCAGTCATCCTTTGCTGTTCAGTCTCTCTCTCTGCTTTGAAGTGTACTCTATTTGAAATGTATCGGTATTTTAGCAGAGCTGCTTTTACTGCGAGATGTGGGAGAACTTACTGCTCTCTTCTAGCTGAGAGCCAGGAGTTCAAGGGTAGTGGAAATGCAAACCTTTTAGAGCACAGAAGACAAAGCCACAAAGTTTCTGATGAGGAAAATCTTTTCCTCAGATTGCAGTATCTTATTAGGCACTGTGTAGCAGTGCACAGGCAAGAGGGGAAGACACGGTTTGCCAGTGTGCCTTTAGGTGGTAAGTAAGGATAGTAATTGGCAAAATGACAGTTAACTCATTAAACTTTAACATGTGAACTCATATAAAGTCCAGATGTAATTCAAGGGTGTCACACCTCTTTCCTGCAGGGCCAAACCTGAGCCTGTGCATGACAGGCAGAAAGCAGTAAATAATTCTGCTTTCAAGAATTGTTATGAATAAATTGAAGGCTCTGCAGGGTGGGGAGCTGAGTGTGTGGGTTTATCTGTAACTCATCTTTCTTTTCTTTTAGTAGAAATTTCTGTTGCTTTTTTCTGGTGAGTAACAAAGAAAATCCTGCATCAATTCAACTTTGTTTTCCCTACCTTCACATTACCAGCAACTAGTGGACAGCTTCTGTGACTCTGAAAGATATCTTGGCCTTAAACTTCTGCATCAGCAGACCTCCATGCCAATCTTTCCTATATCATGCAACCTCTGTGACTAGAACATGTCTGGACAGCAATTAAACATTGTAATTGCATTAGTTGAAAAGCTTCTGTAAATATCTGAAACCCTGCTGGATCTGCTGCTAGTCTGCACAGTTCCTACTTTATCCCTGTATGGTTATGCATTGCAATTAGTACTAAAGAGTAATCTGAAAGCGAACCATTATGTTAGATTGTTTCTGTGACACAGTTCAAGACCAATCCATGTCACTAGATTTGAAATTTTTTAGTACTTAGTGTGTGCAGATGTTAAATAAAACATACTTCAGAAGTTTTTTTATAGCATTTCATTATGTCATAAAAACTTGAAGCTCTTTTCTGGCAAGTAAAATCACTAATTTTTGTTCCAGAACAAACTCTTTAATATTCCATTAAATCAACACTATTAAGATAGCTAAACCAAGATGTTTTCAAAATGCAAATGATTTTCACGTGTTGGCATTGTATGGCTGATTTCAAACACATTGCAGCACCTAAATCTGAAAGAATGGAGAAGACGATATATCTGTTCTTGTTTTTCAGATTCTTGTACCCGTGAGAGTAACCTTCTTTGTACATGGAAACCAGTAAAATAGGCATAAAAGGAAGGAAGGAAAGTGTGGTAGCTAATCTTAACTCTTACTTCTGCGTTCTGTCAGCATCTCTTCAAATTCTGCTTCCAAAGGAGGACCACATGGTTTGGTTTACTCAAGAAATGGCTGAAAGTCTGTTATGTGAATCCACACAGAAAAGTGCTGTGTGTTGTAAAGGCAAGAAAGTCCCCACTGAAGTAGGCATCAATCCCTCTCAGTCTCTCCAGCACTGTGAAGTTGTCCAGGTTTATGATGCCTGCCAGTCAGAAGTAATAATACTGTTCTATTTTCGTTATTTAATCCTCTTTTGTTCATGGTGAAGTTTTAGCAATTTTAAAGCAGAAAATACATACAGCTAATAAAGCAGGAGTTGGGTCAAACTAAGCTGAGGGGGATTGAGGAGAGGCTTTGCTCTCTCCTTTAAAAAGTTTTAATGTGCATTATCCTTAGCTTTGTGCCTAAGTCAAGCCATTGTGCCATAAGGATGAGCACTTTGGAGGCACTTGGTCTGGTCTGAAAAAAGACAGTTGTGCGTAACACATTAGCTACAAACTGATCAAAAAAAAAAAGATCACCCATGTTAGCAGAGCTGAAGACAAACCAATTTCCCAAAATCAGTTGCTGAGATTTCCCCCCCATGATTTCAAGTTTTTATCCATTTGCAGAATTGAAGAATACATACTAAAAGCATACTTCAAGTGTACATACTTTTTCTTGTCGTGATTTTATGGAAAAATTAATGTCACAATGTACTATAACAAGTGGCAATGCTGATAAGGATGGTGGGCCTCAGAACTTACTCTGTCTGCAAAGTAGGTAATATTTATTCACCTACTTTCTCCTGTTCCACCAGTACAATTATGGCAGCATCCAGATGTCTTCTTTTCCCTTCCTATGGGTGTTAATGCCGTCGATGCTACAGCATTCCTTCTCACACAGCAGAGGAACTCCCCCTGTATTTGCTTTTTTCTGAAAGACCGTGTGCTGAAAAAAAAGGCTTAATGGCATCTTTGGCCTGATGGTATGAAATGAATTTCTGAAAGTCTTCTCTGCAACAGGGATTTCGTATTCTAGCAAAAAAAATTTTTCATTTTTCCCAGACAGGAAAACCCATATGGGACATTAGAAGGAATGCTGTTAATGATTCTGAGGATTGTCACTTCCAAAGCACAGACTTCTGCTCATGATTATTTGCCAAAAGATACATGTTTTATCCCAGCTGCCTTTTTGAAAATCTCTCCACACATCAGGATAAAGCTTACATACCAATTTACTCTTGGAGATGGGTATTCTGCTATGAAAGGGTGTAAGTTACCCCTAACAAACATAATTATGTGAATGATGCCAACTGCAATTTTCCCTTGCTTGGTTTAAAAGCATTTTTTCTCTCTGTAACAGGTTGTAAAAGAAGCCATAAAATAATTTGAGTAATGTTTGTATTGAAAGAACTGCTATAATAGGCAGACATTTGTGATGTTATGGGAGTTGTTTCCCTGGAGTTGCATGGAAAATTTTAAGGTTTTGACTTAGTATTTCTATTTTTCTCATAACATGTGTCAAATGAATGAATTGAAACTGTAATCTTTTCCCATGCAGATGATCTGGGTCATTTCAAAAACGTAACTTTTTTGAAGAGCCTTATTTATGGAAAAACACATCAGTCCTTTGCTTCTGCTCTTGACCACTTATTCTTCTATTGATCAGTTCAGGGTTTACTTTTTGCTTCATTTTTTGTGTTCATCTCTTCCTCCTTGCTGTTAACCACAGGCACAACGATGGTAATTATAACCTATCCCCAGGGAAGTGAGGACTTGCAAAACGTTTAACGGGCTGTATGCACCACAGCCAAGAGAAAGTTTGCCCTTTTGCCCTAGCTTTTAAAATCCTTCTGCTGGTGTGAAATTCATGGGACTGAGAGAGAAATAAGAAAAGAGCTCTCTCCATGGAGTACCACTATGGTCTTACAAGTACTCATTTATCTTTCTGGTGATCAGAGAGCTGTCATTGTCTGGGATTTTTTATCGTCTCTTCAGGTAGGCACATCACCTCCCCATTTTTCAGTTACTGAAAAGAAGAAATTAAGTTGTTTAATTGTTTTGCCCGCCTGGGATATGATTCTTTACTCTTGTCTACAGGCTTTTCTTCCCTCTTGTAAATAAGGTTGAAGATTTGAATGTGCTGTGCGTTGGTGTAGAATCGCGCAGCTGGACTGGGAAATGCTCCACACTCATGGAAACTATGCCCTTGAGACCAGGCTCTTGCCTCCTGGTGTCTATTGAAACTCACTTTGTCTTCTCAGATGTTTCCCTTGTAAGGTAACAGTTCTGCTCTTTCCTTCTCCCTAACCCCATAATTCATCTGATTCAGCTTTTTTGTTTTATGCTTTGGACTCAAACAATGCAATCATGTGTTTTTGCTTTTCTTGTACTGCCTCTGTTTTGGTACTTTCCACCCTCACTTTACTGAGGTGACTGGGCAGTCATCAGTAAAAACAAAGCTTTGTTTGAGGAAGTGCTGATTCAGAGATGATGCACATTTCTGAGGCTGGGCAATGGTCAGATGGCTCTGGAGCAAATCGCAGATGCGGTACTTACTACACGTCTCAAAAATGTCCCCATCTCATATTTTTAGTTCCCCAAGTAATTTTTCTCATGCAAAATAGTTGCTGTAAACAAGGAACTGGATGTTGCAGTAATCTGCTAGTGAGATAAGCAGTGGAGATGGGCACATCTGATCTACTTTAGCAGGGACACTGTTATCTACTGTCTGTTCAATTATGTGGGTAATATGACCTGCCTGTTTCTCTTCAGATGTCACTGTGTTCTGTAGTTTAAATGTCTTGTGATCATTTCTCCTTCAGGAGAGCAGCAGAAAAAACTCTTAGGGAGTCCCCTTGCCTCACAGCTCCTGAGTGTGCTGCTGAGGGTTTCATACCTGTGACTCAGCTCCACTCCCAGTTGAGCACAAGTGTCTGTCTGTCTGTCTGTCTGGGATTTGAGCTTTATGTAGTACCATTTTCACATGTGCTTTAAAGTGCTTTAAAGCACTGGTTACTGTGGCATCTACAGTATATTAGAAAATAGTGAAATAAGGTTATCAGTGGTAACATTTTGTGTTACATGACAACTTTTGTTCCTCTTTTGCCTCTGTTTTTGCCCTCTGTGTTTTCTTTTGAACCTTGATGAAAGAAACTCACAATGAAAATGAGATGATGATTTGGTCCCTTGTCATTCTAGATATGTGAAATCATTCCAAGTTTCATGGTTTCTGTTCAGTCATCATCCATTTCAGCTTCCTGAAAGGAGCAAACTTGTGTAATTGTTCATCTTGGGATTTCCATGACAAAGTTTAAACTAGCCTGCATTGATTTAGTCATTTATGATAAAAAGGTCTTCCATTGAAAGCACCTTACCCTTGTAGTTAAGGGCTACTTCTGTTAAATTTACAGTGCCATAAAGCTTAAACCAGTACAAACCTGCATGATTCAAAGCAAATGAAAAACAAATCAAATTGCTCTTTTTCCCTTTCTGGAACTGTAATGAGATCTGAATCAGAAGAAAACTTGTATTACTTTTGTTGGGACACTTAACACCATAGTAGGCTGGCATTGTTGTTGAGAGAGCAGCATTCCTTCCTCATTTCCAAAACTTGAGATGTAGCAGAATGCTTTAACAACCTGCTCTAGGTCAATTTCCTTGGCTTCTCTGTCTTCTGGCTGGTGGCCTCAAGTTGCCAACAAACACTATACCAAAAAAACCAAAAAGACCTTGTAGCTTAATGTTTAAGCACATCTTGTATTATTACGACTTTTGGGCTAGCACAAAACTAGTGTCCTCATGACTGAATGTGTAAAAGGAGGTTATCCCCACGCCAAGCCTGTGAACCTAGAAGGCTAAATTTGATAGTGTTGGAGGGTAAAGTGTCCATGGTGATACATCTGGATCTGAAATCATAATATTTTATCCATGTGTCCTCTAAAATATATTGAGACTGTCAAATCAGGAATCTCTCTTTTCCTCAGTGTAATTCAAACTCTTGTCTTGCATCTTAGAGTGTCTTGTTCTTTCATCCTAAACAAAAAACTCTACAAGATACATTTAATAAATGAAACCAGCAAAGTGAATCTTGAACTGCTGGTGCTCCCAGCTAGTAGTGAATGAATGAGGTATTCCATTACTCCTGCAGCGATGCAAACCAAAATGTCAGAGTATTACAGTGATTTTCCTTTACTTCTCTGAAATGGTGGTGTGTCAGTGTGCTGTGTGTCTGTCATGTAGTCATCTGTGTGAACACAGGAAATCCACTGAGAAACTGAATTGCCGATTTGTATTCATTTTTAGCCTAGGTTCCTTAAAAAAAGTGAGGCTTTATACATGTCCCCGCACACTTTCTGGCCCTTTGCTTTGGGAGCATTGTCAAATTTAACAGAGAAAGGGAGACAAAATAGTGTTCTTGAAGACATAATGTTCCTGTAAGATTCTTGAAAATAGGGGCCTAGAGAAAGGGCAACACTGCTACCTCAAAATGAAGGAACAGGGAGTGGGAGCATATTTCTTTGCCACTAAAGAAAACAAACAAAGGGAGAGAAGGGGACAGCTTGGTAAGAAATGGGGATTTCTCACTCCACTCTTTTTGGAACACTACTAGACTTTGATGCCAGGAAGCAAAATAGGATTTTTTTTTTTTTTTTGTGAGAAGTATATTTGGATTTGCGGCAGAAACAAGTGGATTAGTCTATTTACCTGTATAAATATTTGGGCTTTGAAATACTGTAGTCTCCAGTCCCCCAGATAAATTATATAATTTATTGTAATAGTTCTGTCTTCTACTAATGTTTTTCCCGTACTGTGAAGTAAGAAAGCTCTTTGGGTTGAGCAATTCCTGCTTCTAATGTAATGGGTGAGGCAGCAGAAGTCACTAGCAGCGCTGTTTTATCAAGGTTACTGAGATGCTATAAGCAGCAGTGTAGTATAATACTGGATGTTTTTCCCTTTGGAATCTAGCGATCATCTTTGTGTGGAAATGTATTAAAGATATTTGCTTGAAGTCACATAAATGTGATGTACCAAGGGGTAGAAAGGGCAGTTTGATTATAATTTATGGAGTAAAAAACTCACAGAACCTTAAAAAAAAGATACTAATTTATCAGAATTATTTTAAAAATCCTATAGAAATTAGTAGAAAAGTATAGACTGACAACAAATTCATCAGAAAAAATTATCACAGTATAATAACTTACAAGGTTTTAGAACATTTGTTACAGAATTAAATCGAATATCAGCATTTGCTTGAAATATC
>VYXD01008192.1:306733-320472 GCA_013397195.1 Hylia prasina | reverse complement strand
TAAGAAATGGGGATTTCTCACTCCACTCTTTTTGGAACACTACTAGACTTTGATGCCAGGAAGCAAAATAGGATTTTTTTTTTTTTTTTGTGAGAAGTATATTTGGATTTGCGGCAGAAACAAGTGGATTAGTCTATTTACCTGTATAAATATTTGGGCTTTGAAATACTGTAGTCTCCAGTCCCCCAGATAAATTATATAATTTATTGTAATAGTTCTGTCTTCTACTAATGTTTTTCCCGTACTGTGAAGTAAGAAAGCTCTTTGGGTTGAGCAATTCCTGCTTCTAATGTAATGGGTGAGGCAGCAGAAGTCACTAAAAGCGCTGTTTTATCAAGGTTACTGGGATGCTATAAGCAGCAGTGTAGTATAATACTAGATGTTTTTCCCTTTGGAATCTAGCGATCATCTTTGTGTGGAAATGTATTAAAGATATTTGCTTGAAGTCACATAAATGTGATGTACCAAGGGGTAGAAAGGGCAGTTTGATTATAATTTATGGAGTAAAAAACTCACAGAACCTTAAAAAAAAGATACTAATTTATCAGAATTATTTTAAAAATCCTATAGAAATTAGTAGAAAAGTATAGACTGACAACAAATTCATCAGAAAAAATTATCACAGTATAATAACTTACAAGGTTTTAGAACATTTGTTACAGAATTAAATCGAATATCAGCATTTGCTTGAAATATCCTGTCTTGGTAGCTCGTTGTTGCTTTGATGACATGAATAATTAATTTCTTTGGATAAAAGTGGATATTTAGACTGGCAAGAGAGGCTTTGCAGGTGCAGTGAGGAGTCCTCAGGCAGGAATATTTGGAGTAAGGAAGTCTGGGAGGAATACTGGTGTTTACTGATGCTGTAATTGAAATAGTACCTTATAATAATTGCTTTTAAATTCTGTTGCATGTAACTAAACACTATCAAAATACTTAGTTTGGTGTCTCATATTTGCACGCTGGACAGTCACGTGGGGCAATCTACAAAATCTTTACATTTTCTGAAGTTTGCAAGATGTGCAAATAGCAAAGCAATATTTCTGCTTGGTGACACTTCACTTAGTGAAGCTGCTAAAATTCTTAGCCAAGACCTGACTACATACCTGTGCCCCACAAACTGGAGTTCAAACTTTTTTCCCAGCCTCCTTACACTTTGCCTCTGAATTGCAAATGAGACATCACTGCATACAGGAGAGATGGTGAATTGTGTGGGCACGTATAACGAATGTTTTACACTAACCAGATTATGCACATCTTTTTAACAGTCTGTTCTGTTGTTTGCAATAAAGGGAACATAAGCAAATAATGTCTAGTGGTCTTTGCTCTTTTTCAGGACAGTTGCTAAACAGGATTCAGATGATACAATTCCTAAGGAATATGTTGTAATTACAGCCGTATTTTGTTTGTGTATATATGTGGCATTTACATGAATAATGCATTTAACAGAGTAAATACATATAGTATGGCAGTTTTTCCATGGAAAATGCTAAGAGGATTAGAGTTTGATCTCATAATACTGTACATAGCCTCTCATTGACTCAGAGTGGAGGATTGTTTAGTTCTGGTGGTCACTAAACAGATCAGCAGCTCACATTCTTGCTGCTGACACTCATTTTGAACTGAAATTGCTAAAAAGATAACTTACTTTTTTAAAAACTCACCAAAATCTCTCCCCAAACTGATATTGTGCAACTTACTTTAGAAAAAGTGTTCTCCATTTCAGGGTTTAAATTCCCCTTAAAATTATTTTCAGGGCATAAATGAACAATTTCTGACCTTGTTCCTTCCCTTTTGTTCTCAGGGTTGAGCCATTTTCCTATATTGTCTCTTGTCCCCACAGGTGTAGATTTTTCCCTTTTGGTTTGTAACAGGCTCTTCCTGTCCCTGAAGAGTGTTCCTAATGAAATCTGCTTTTTCCCTGCTGCTTCAGAAGCATCTTCTGTTCCCCTGCTGAAGCCCATCCTGTAGACTAAGCCACTTACCTCTCCTTGTTTAAATATATATAATTATTATTGTAATGATAATAAATATTATTATAAACAACCATTCTTGCCACTAACTGAAGCAAACAAGCTCAGCAGATCACTTCATGCTGCAAACACACTTTCCTTGAAACTTCTGAGGTTTTTCTGCTGCCCTCACTTCGACTCTGCAGCCCCTCCCTTCCTCATAGAGTGGTAGAATGGCTTGGGTTGGAAGAGTCCTTAAACATCATCTTGTTCCAAGTTCCCTGCCATGGCCAGAACACATTTCACTAGACCAGGTTGCTCAAAGCTGTATCCAACCTGATCTTTAATATGTCCAGGGATGGGGCATCCATAACTTCTCTGGGCAGGTTGTTCAGAGCCCTCACCACCCTCACAATAAAGAGTTTGTTCTATCTTACCTAAATCTAGCCTCTTTCAGTTTAAAGTCATTATCCCTTGTTCCATCACCACATATTCTCCCTTCTGGTGTTGTACCAAGGGCTGAGGACCCCCTTTGGCCAGGGAATGTCTGCAGGTCGTGGAGGCCAGCTCATCATTCATATTTAAGTCCTGACCACTGAAAGATGTTTTTGCCTTTGCACTGACATTTTTCTAATACACACTGTGCACCATCTACTAGTGACACACATGGCTTAAATATGAAATCACCAGTTGCATTCCTCTTTGATTTTTCAGATATCTGTGCTGCTTTACAAAGCCTTCCAGCTTTTCCTTTCATAGTTCATCATGCTAGGGAAGTGAATGGCTTTTACCCAAAATCGCTCTGTGTTGCCAATGCATTTATTAGCATAACGTTAAGGACGATGAGAGTTTTTGATTCTGTATGATAATCAAAGCTATCTGCATGATTATAATGGTAAAATTCCAAAGCAAAATGCAGACATTTCTTTTGGTTCGAATGATAGATACATGTGTTCTCCACTGGGCTCCATTTCTTAATGATAATTCGCTCTCACTTACAGAGAATAGTCTTTTTCTTAGAAAAGTGAAGATGGTAAACACTCTGCTTTTTTGTTGTGCAAATGTCTCTCAGACCAGACAGACGCTCCCTGATCACTGCACTTGTGTTCTTTACTATGCCACCATGGTGAGCTCTTGTGCTCTTAGCTGTCCTGATTTCAGTGGTACTGCAGCCAACTTCTAGAGAACTAGGTTTATGCTTTCTACTCCTACACTAAAAGTACTTTGGTTCTGGACCAACCAACACTGAACTCCCCAGCAGTCTTTAGGTATACTTTTCCTAGAGCTTATTTCAGGTATGCACTCTGGATTCATATTCATGGCTTCCTGGTAGTTTGAGCAAAGAGACACAGATACTGTAAAGTTTCCAAACCCAAAGAGTTTTATCGTATGGAGGAAAAAAAAAAGTGCAGTGTCAGAATAAAGTTTGCTTGTGTTTCCTTGCCTTTGTTTCTTCCCCTGCTTAGGTATTGCTCATTTTTGATCAGGATGCTGTAAGGAGATTTATAGATTTATATTCAGATCTCTGCATATGATTCATCTTAAAAAGTTTTTTATCCTACAAAGTCCTGCACAGCTTCCCATCCCAGATAGTCCTCTGAACGGATTTGTGCTCTGACCACATTGTTTCTCTTCCTGACTAGTCACATTCAACAATACCCCTCTCTGGAGGGGTGTATAAACAGGAAAACAACTAAATATAGATCACAGAGAGAGAAGGAATAGAATGCAACAGTGTGCATAAAGAGAAGGACTGCTTGCACAGATGGTGTAGGGCCTAGAGGAAACGTGGAGGGGGAAAGAGAGGGAGACTTGAGAATGAACAGAGATGGGGAAAAAATTACCTGTGGCATAAACTGTTTATGTGAGAAAGGAGGCAGACAGAGCATCCCTCTGTTGCCTGGAGCACTCTGTAATGAACTGGGTTGGCATGATCAGAGAAGAGGCCAAACAAGGCTTGAAATCTTGTTTTCTTCACGATTCTCTGCTGCCTTGATTAGAAGCTGGTCAGCAGAACAATCTTGAATACTGCAGCCACCTCCCTGTGGGCAGCCTGCTTTGGTGAAGCAGAAGGCAGGGGAGGTTAGCCCTCGTATTAAATAGAACATAAATACAATCTCATGGAATGGCACAGCATGAGAGATTTAGGGGGGTGCTATTTCAGGCATGCCCCTGCCTTGGTCTGTTACAGTTTTTAGTTTTATTCTCTTATGTATTAATAAAAGTTGCCCATCCAGAGGAGTCAAACAGCCTCTGATCAACAAACTGGATTACAGGAGAAAGAGGAACCTTACTCTCTCCTCCTTCCTGCAGCCTTTACCCAGCTCTTACCCTTCCTGCCCAAGCAGGTGGGATGTGACTGTGGCACATTGCTGTGCCCTCACGCATATGCAGCAGGACCCATCTGTATTCCCAATTTCCACTTTCTCAGCAGGCTTTGAGTGCCTCTCTAAGTTGGGAAGATGGAATGCTTCTGTGGTAAATTACTCTTTGCAGCAGTGCAGCAGGAGGAAATGGGTGTCCGTGCTCCTGTAGCCTGCAGGCAGCACCTTGGCTCAAATCATGGGCAAAGCAGGACTGACACTGGTACCCCAGGCTGTGGGCTAGGGCAGTGGTGGGCAGATCTCTATCTGCACTGCTGCCTCTGACATGGGAGAAGTAATTTTCAAGGGAGATGGAGAAACATTTGATTGGGAAGCAGAAGCACATTAGACTGCCATTGCTAAGTCTGCCAAACCCTGATGGTTGGAGGAGCCTCAGTTCGTTTTTGGAAGGATACACAGAAATCTGTAAATTAGGGCTGGATTCAAAACCTTCTGCTGCTTCTTTCTGTGCACAAATAGCTTCTCTACAAATAATATGTTGTCTGTCTTTCTCTTTCCCAGCATCCTTCCAACAGATCTGCACAGACTAGACGGTTACTTGCTGATTACCTCTTTTTAGAATTGATGGTTATGTGGGGCTTTTTATATTGCCAAGCAATTTTATACTGTTTTGTTTTCTGTTCTGTGTATAAGCGTGAAATTACTCATGTTTTTGTTTAGAAATACATTTGGAAAAAAATTATAGTGGCAGAAAATAGCCGTCCAATATCCCTTTAAAATGTTAAAACCATTCTTCATTCTACCTTTTATTCATGAAATGGGACACATATTCATTTGAGGAAATTTTTTATTTTTTGAACAAGAATGAGGAAAAAAAAAGTTCATTGTAGAAAAGCTTTAAGGGGTCTATTTTTCTGGAAATTAAACAAACACAACATTTTATAATGTTCCACAATGGGGAATAAGTCAGTTTGGTGGTTTGTTTTTAGGTTTTGTTTGTTTGTTTGTTTGTTGTTGGGTTTTTTGGTTTGTTTGTTTGGTTTTTTTTAATTTAACCACCTTGTTTAGAAGAATATTATTTGACAGTTAATTATTTTTACAAATCAAATATATTTGTAATAGTATTGTTGGATTTAAAGTACCAGCTAGCTAAGTCTGATATTCATCTGTTTGTGGAAAGATCATCTTTGAAGAGATTATACTGCTAGTATTCTGAGCAGAAATACTACTTATTATTGAGAAAGAGCCAGTGATTGCCTTTATATTACAGCAGAAAATTACGGGGAGTAAAATCAATTTCTATCAGTTCAGCTGTCTTCAAAATAATGCAGACTGACTCCATTCTGAATTCTCCTGCATGATAAAATCTATTGTGTGTACCTGCACGGTTTTGGTTTTACTTTGTTTCTTTTTCTGACTGTCAGGAAAGGTACCTTACTTTTTGAAAAGATTAGACTGATTTTAGCACAGTAATAAAAGATGACACATCTCATCCCTTCTGTGCCAAGTAAGACCAAGGCAGCCCAGCAGTAGAAGTGCAGGGAAGGCTGTACAGAGAGTGCTCTACCCATCCAGCGTCCAATAGAAATATGCTATTGGTCCTTTGGAGATGGGCATCTGCTGCAGGCTCCAAATTGTTCTGAGTTTTGTTCTTATGTGGTATTAGCTGGCATTACTTCTCAGGTTGAAACTCTAAGGACAATACTTGCTACATATATCTAACCTAATGTTGGTTAGACAAGTGAGTGTGAAGTAACAATAAGGTAAATGGTTAAGAATCTGTTTTGTATATGCCAAATAAAGGCTATTGTCAGTTATTGTTAATGGAGATCTGCATTTTTGTTGCTCTACATATTATCTGTTAGTCTAAAAGTGTATAATGTCTTATGCAGCTTTAAATGTTCTATATATATGAGAAATTGCAATTCAAGTGCGCAATTGGGTGATGATGAGTTGAAGCCTTCAGTTTCTTTATTGAGCACACACAGAGAGCTGTAGATTCTCCATGGCCCCTGCCTCCTTTGCCCAGTTCTGGCCTCTGATGCCATCAGCAGTCCTGCTGCAGTCCCTGGATGTACACAGGTGTGTGCACACAAGTTAACACACACACGTACACAACATGTGTGCCTGTCCTACCTTGTCCATGCTCTAGACAGCTCATTTCACAGATTTCCAGCTTGTTCCCCACCTGGGGATCAGAACCACCATGGCCTGATCCTTTGGTCTATACTCTGAGCCTCGGGTGTGTCTGAGAAGAGGATGTGATGCCTTTGTTTTTGGGATGTTTTTGGATGCACACTGGAGATGCACGAGGACCAGTGGCCTTTCAGTCCAGTTGAGGAGCTGTTTCTGTAGCTGTGGCTGCTCTGTGTTGGTACCCACCAACAGGACATGGCAGTGCCAGGTGCTTTGATTGTGAAGATAGAAAATGGGGGCTGGCAATGAGGGGCTCTAGCAGAAAGTGGGGAAGTTCAGCAAAACTCAGACCAAAGATGCAGTGCTTCAGAAGGGAGGAAGGCTCCCTTTGAACTCTATTTAAAACAAGAGGAGAAGGGAGGAGAGAGGAACGTGGCAGAGAGAGAAGAGGAAGCACACTGAAACAGAAGACAGAGAAACAAGGGTGTGGAGTTGATTGGAGTGAACACTCAACACAAGGCTGAGAAACTTGTCAGAAGCTTACAGAATGCTGGATGTCTGGAAAAAGCAAAAACCTGTTTTGACTGTTTCAGCAGCTGCTCCTGCCAGCTGGTTTTGTACTCTGCAATCCTTGCCCCCCTCCCCCTCTGCCTTCCCCAAAGTGCGCTGTGGTGAGTCACAGCTGGTAACTCCTCCAGCTGTAGGTGCAGTTTGAACAGAGGAAAGCTAATATCCTCTGGTGTTTCCAGTTTTTGGCTGGAAATCCTGTGAATGACAGACAATCTACAGGCTCCTGGTTTTTCTAGCATAGCAAAGTCCAGCAAAGAACATGTGGATTGCGCCTCCAATATTACAGAGGAATGAAACAAAAATCTCCCTGAAAGAGGGAAGCAAACCCAGCAGAGGACTGTTTTTGGCCAAAGTTATATCTCTGTACCAGACAACATTTGTTTTTCGTGTTCACAGATAACAAAGCTAGGCCAGCAAAAGCTTGGTGTTGGAGATCAGACCTTAAATAATATAAGCCCAGTAAACTCAATTTCCCATCAGTGACATCTTTTCCAAGTTAGATACTGCTGTTCTGTAACGCCTTCAGTAGAGCATCACAGGCAATCTGCCATTTAAAATTTTGTTTAAGAGCTTTGCTGGAAGAATAGCCTGTCTTTTAGAGCATTCACTGCATGTGCATGGGACTACAGTCACAATCTGGAAAATATCACTATCATCAGGTTACTGGGTTATTATCCACCTGTGTTTTTCTGTTGTTATCCTTCTGTAGTACAAAAATGCAAATAATACTTACAATCTCACTTGCGGTATTATTTTTGCATGGTTCATATACTTTGCATTCCCCAAAACTTGGATAATGAAGCTAAGCGAACAGATCTGTGGTTGGTTTTGTTTTGTTTTTCTTCAGAGTCAAGAGTTCCCTGAGTTAATTTTCTGGGGAAGAAATGTGCCCACAGATTGAAGGGCTCATTTGTCAATATATGGTCCATGCCAGTTTTTAAAAAGATGCTGAGTTAATTTCTGTAGAGTATATGGGACTAGAGAGAAAAAATGTTTATATACCTCCATTGCTACAAAATGTTAAAGATAAGCACACATACAAAAAAGGGTCCCTTATTTAACTCTTCAATAATTATTTAAGATATTAAAATTACCACCAAAACTCTGAAAAGCATTGCTGCTTCTTTCCAAGCCACTTCTACTTACATTAAAAATCTATTTTACTATAACTTCAGTTTGTGATATGTTTAAGCAAGGCCTTCAACATATAATTTTAAATTCAAGGTGTGAATTTTAACATGCATTTTCAAGACCTAAGCCAAAATTACTTGCCGTGACCAGACTGCATTTACATGGAATATAAAAGTAGTACTTTAGAGTACAGTGAAAGCTAAAGCTCAAGGTCAGCTATTACAAATTCACTCTGAGGCTTGGACTAATATGATGGCCTTTGAGATCAAGTTTTCATCTGAAGGGAACTTTTTTCCTACTTTTGTGTATAACTGCAAACTGTGTAGAACAGCAACAGTAAATTACAAATGCATACTCCCCATCCTGCCTTTCCAGTGGCATGCAAGGCAATAAGCAGCTGATAGCAAACTGGATTGTGTACTGAGTAACATTTGTAATTTCAAGTTGGAAGGATGAGTTATTTTCAGAGTTCATGAGGTGTATGCAGATGATCAGTTTTCTGCTGGGCTGCTGACGTGTGAGTTCACTGCCATAGGCAGCATGGGCTGGGTTTTTCTAAACCTTCCCCAGTATTTCTAGCAAAATATGATTATCTTCCTTTGACCTCCTACATCTGTAAGATCCTGAGAGTCAGTGTCGTGTGAACTAAGAATTAATATGGAAAAACAAATCAGTAACACACGGCATGCTTGTGTAAGCAAATGACTGCCCAGTTCTTGGGCTGTTCTGTGCACTAGTTTTACCACCAGTTGATGTAAAAGCCTAATGCATCCTCTTCCTGGTAGTTTTCTCCCTTCATTGTTGACAGGATGTGCTAAAAATAGTCTCCAGTCTATAGATATCTAAACAATGAAACTACAGATACAATTTTGGGAGTGGGAATGTTGCCACAAACTGTTTATTTACACTAAGCAGCAGCAGGAGGCAAAACTAGTTTCTGTAGATGTAGCTTAGTGGTAATGTCTCCTGAGGTTAGAATATAATTTCTTCCTCATTTTGTTTCCAGAGAATAGTTGAGATAGGGTAGAAATATACTTTCCCCCTGAGGAGTGGAACAATTTGTCTTAAATTGCCATGGTAGTCTGTACACAGCTCAGAAATTTATCTAGAAGACCTGAAGGATAACTCAGCTCCAGCATGCAGAAATTAATGGATTTTCAAGTTATGCTTTGGACAACTATGGCTTTTCCAGTTATGGTGCCTGGTTAAAAGGCTGTAAGTCTTAAGGGGTATAAATGAGTTGACCCTAGAATTAGGTGAGTTGTTCCTGGTTCATATTTTAAAATTAAGTATGGTAGAGGTGACTACCTGTGCTCACCTCTAGACAGAGAATGAGATTCTGCCTTCTTAAACATGTTTCCTGTACCACTCTCTGTTGAAGAAGTTTATACTCATTCCACTTGTTGTATTCCTACTGCTTGCAGTGAGCATGACTGAGGCTCGCAACCTCTATGCTAATGCCCCAGATATGGCTACAACTGAAGTCTTTGGCCATTTCCCACCACTGTAGGTCAATGCTGTGCTATGTCAAACCATTATTAAGAACTATTCAAGGGGGGAATGGGAATGGAAGCATTCCCATGCTAAGCTGTTGGAAGGATGTGAGGAGTCCAGGCAGGACGGGAATGTTACCAAGCTGTGGCCATGGGACAAATGCAACTCACACTGAGCAGTTTATGAGAAAGGTAAATTTCTTTCTTTCCCCATCATGTTATAAAAGTGGATGTAATGTATGTTGGAATGTATAATCTGAACTGTATTTATGATGGTGAATGGGAGATAGGAAACATGTTTTACTATGGAAAGCATTCTGTGATGGTGTAGTGCTTTTTTCATGCTTATTATTAATGACATAACCTGTTGCATACTAGGAAAAGAATGCAGATTTTACACCGCTGCATTTGTCATACAAATCATAATCCCTAGACAAGTCCAGGCAAAGATTGCTAATATTTTTATGAATAATGCAGAACTATGTCTTAGTTGTGTCTGTCTCTCTACAAAAATTTTCACTAGTTCAGAAAAGTGAATGAGCTTCCTCTTAAATAACACTTGCTGGCTCTCAGAAGGAAAAGGATTTGTTGGTCTGTGCATCCTGTAGCTCTTCTTACCACACCCACTGTTTTGTCTGAAGGTTGTTTTGTTTTATTGTTGGTGGGGGCTTTTTTGGTTTTGCCATTTTTCAGTTGGTTTTGTTTGGTTGGTTTTTGTTGAACTTAGGCTGTCTTTTCTGCTTTGTTTTCTTCCTCTGTTACCTTCTGAATGGTCCCCAGCATTCACCACTGCTGATTTCTCTGTGTTTCCAGTAGGTCAAAAACATTTTCTCTTGCATGGAGGCGGACAGTGTTAAAGCAAGGAGATTGCCTTTGTGGCATGCAAGCTTCTTACTTTCTGTACCCATGAATACCAGTGTTAGGCATGAGAGGTAGAAAGATGCCTGAGAATTTGTTTTAGACACACGAGCAGTTGCAAACCAGAAGCCTCCTCTCATCAGTTCTCCTCCCAAATTCATTTATGGTCATGAGGCTGAAGAGCTGCAGTGTCACCCTGTGCCCCAAAGCCTATCTCTAGTCATGACTGTGCACAGCTTGATGCCGTGTCCTGAGACAGAGGCAGGAGATTTCAGGAATTTCAGTAGGCATACAGGCTGACCTTAAACATCCTGAGCTTTCTTCTCAGGCAAGACAGTATAAAACTAAAACGGAAGTTTATTTTAGCAATAAAACAGTAATCTGGATGTAAATGAGGCAGAATTTTGGAAGCAGCCTAAAAAGGGGAATTTTACAAGAAGGGATTTACATCTTCATGTTGGATCCCAGTGTTTCTCTCTCTCCTCCTTCAGTAGTTGTTTAAGGGATCTCCTGCAGCATGTGTCAAAAACGTGCCTCTAAGCACTTGGCTGGTGAATTGTCCCTTCATGATGAAGTGTGCCCGGAGTGTTTTACTCTTCTGCTATCCTTTGGTAGAATGGTGTTTCTGGGGACTGGGTACAAATTGTGATGAAAAGCCAACTCGAGAGCATCTTATAATGTGTCTTAGGGATGGTCTCACTCCATTGACCTCATCATCTCTTGCAATGCCTTCTACGGCTCAGGCTTTTCATCTGGGAATACTTTACCTCTGATTCTCCCATGCTTTGCTGTGATCTCTGTATGGATTCTGTTTGCTGTGCTGGAGTTCCCCTAAGGGATGGTGAGGAAGGAATCCAAGTCATGGGCTACTTCTCGCCTTCCACCCTGAGGAAAAGTATTCAGTTCCTAGATCAAGTGATAGAAATCACAGTGAAAAGAAGGGCAGTAATTCTGATTGTCAGGCTCCTGGGGTAGATGAAGTGATTTGTCACTTCATTTAAAATTGTATACAAGACTGCAGCTGTTAAAAAATCAGATGAACTAACTTTACAAATATGTTTGGGAACATCTTAGTTCTGAAATGGTCAGATATTACTTGCAAGCCTCATCTTTTTTCTGTATTACTGAAAACAGAACTGTCCCCAGTAATAATTGTCATGAATCATTGAATTACAGGGATTTGCCTGGCAAGTAAATATTTATAGTGGTTTCTTCAATAATGAGGCCCATTGTTTTCTACTGTGTTTTTCTTTCTTTTTTTCCTCTTGTGCTTTGTGGAGGACTGCAAGCAAGAAGAAACATTTTAATTGAATTTTTTCAGTGTCATGTTACATCTGACTGCCTTGCAGCATGTTGGTTCCAATTGACATGTGAGTAGTAGCACAGTTCAAAACTGCTCTAACAGAATGACACGTTTTAATACGTCATTTGGGAAGTGTGAAAAGGGCAGCAGTCTGTGGAGCAGACAATCTAAGAACTTGGGGTTTCAAAGAAAGAATGACCTTTAGGCAACCATGCCTATTGTTCTTGGGAGGAGTTGAAGTCGAGAATGTAGCTATTCAAATAAATTGGAAAGTGCAGGAGTTTTTTGCTTTTGCAGTTTCTTTTTCATTCTTCATCCCTTTCTTGGCGTTTTTGCTCACTCCCATCTTTGCGATGCCTTTTACAATTGGTATTACCATCTGCTTAGAAAAAAAAGCTAAAATGCTGACTTCAAACAAACAATTGCTGTGTGCATAGATATTGGGTGCACAAAAGCAGCACCTTCCGTAACTCCAGGGCACAGGAGACCTCATACAGATGTGCAAACTGACTTGCATGTTCCTGGATTAGCAGGCTGGATCTTGTGTGCTGACTGAAAAATCAGCATGGCCAAGTGACAGATGGAGAGGAAGCAGCCTGTGTGTCCCTGTTAGAGCTCACACAAGTCAGTGGAAGTTGCCTGCACAGGGGCTGTTATGTTACACAGGTAAATATGTAGTTTAAAAAGCAAGTTGGTGGTGTTGGGGGCTTTTTTCTCTGCCTTACAAAATATCTGGCATGCAAAAGGCACCAAAGAACTTTGCCAACTACAACAATGAGGTGGAATTGCCACTCAAGCTGTCCCACACTTCTGGAAGTGATGGATGAACATCAAGACATTTTGAATTGGCTGGAATGCCCAGCAGAAGACAAGGAGGATGTTCAGGTGCTTTAGGTTGCCCTAGCTCACATCACTTCCCAGAGATTTACGCAAGCCTTATGAATAGTGACTGTTTCCTTCATTCCTTGTAGGAATTTAGTGTGGGGAGGAAAATTCATGGGTTCCCAGCTCTGGAAAGCAACAAATCATTTTTGTTTATGAAGAGCAGAAACAAGCATCTCTTTGCTATGTTACCATTGCCTTCTAATAGAAACAAGACAAGATAGTAATTTAGTTTTTATACCCAGTCGTATACCTGCTGATCACATGCCATGTGATAGTAATGTTTAACAGCCACAAGTTTACAGGCAATTCATTGCAGAGCATAGAAGTCATCTCCACAGATCAGTTTGCTTCTGATAACTACAATCTGTCAGCACTGTAATGAGTGATAAAATTAACATTAACAGTTTTGTAGGCTTGGCCTCTTAAGATAGCAGTCTTGCTTTATGTATTATATTTCTGTATTCAGAAGGAGTTTGTTCTGAGTCTGGAAAATAGTCAGCAGCTGCAGCAGAAAAAAAAAATGCAGTATTAAAACTGTTTCAAAGGTTTTTCCCTTAATTTCTTTTTTTCTTCTGTTTCCCTTTACCATAGTCTAGGGAAAAACCAGCTGCTTATGGTAAGCTGCGTGCAAACTACAAACTACTGTCTCTAGGTCAGCTGCCCATAAACATCTGGGGGAGATTCCTTTTAATTTTCCTTTTTTTTTTTTTTTTTTTAAATCTTCCTGACAACTCGAAGGTACCACAATTTTATTTCAGAGTGTCCAGGATAGATAGCAGCTCATTAACAGTCTTCTTTTGAAGGCAAGTCACATGCTGCTGGTGACCTCTGTCACAACACTTTTGTTCCGTGTGCCTACTGTCTGGGCTTGCTAATGAAATAAGGCCTTTGAAGGTTTATACTACACTGCTAGCAGTGCTTCTAAGGTGGCAGCAATTACTCACAATCACAGAGCAACAGCAGCCAGAGTGCAAAATTTGGGTTTGGTTTTCATCCTTTGTTCATGCCTCTTTAATGAAGTCGTCAAGAGAGATTCCTAATTATGCATGATTGTTGTATGTGGCATCAGGAGCCAAATTAAAAAAAA